>VIAB01000148.1:440097-452424 GCA_009801035.1 Oophaga pumilio
TATTTGGTGCGTTCCGCAGACCCTAACAATATTGTATGTACTACATGGAAATTTTCAATGCACTTTTCTAATTATGTCTAAATATATATAAAATATGGGATAGTTTTTAGTTGTCCAAAAATTATACAATTTTATTCAAATCAGTGCACAGTATAAGGATTTTTTCCAACATATTTGTATATGTAATCTAGTGTGCTTTAGAAACATAGGTTTCCAAACATCATATTCTCATGGATTAGCTGCAGCTTCAACTCTGTTCAAATCTTCACTAATAATTTGCATTGTTTTTCTTCATCACTTTTGCAAAACTGTGAAAATTATGGTAGTGCCAAACAGCTAATCCAAACACTACCGACACCCATCAAACTGCATTGACAATAACATAAAACTATCGGACCCTAAAAATAGATATCAAGGAATTAGATGTGTTAGAAAAAATACTAAAGGCAAGGAATAGAACAAAATTAAAAAATAATTTATACTCATTAAGGAAATCTCCCACTAATTTATTGACATCTGTCCTGTGGTCCAAGCTGGTTTTGTTCATATGCCCTGCGATAATGACATTCTAATATATGCATACATGACCACTGTAGATAATGACTGAAGACAGTGATTGGCTGCAGCGGTAATACATGTATGTACTGCACATCATCAATGCAGGTGATGTCAGGGACATCACTAATACTATCACAGTAAGTGATTTATCAAGTGAATATAATTTTTTTGCTTTACCACATTCAGAATGAAAAAATTTTTGGACAACCACTGTAATAACCAATTCATATTATTAGTGCTGCAATGTAGTTGTACATATAATTATATATATATAGGGAAGTCGACATGTTGATGGCTCTTGTACATGCATGGGGGCATACTAAGTTCCTGCGGCTTCGTATTACATAGTTTTTTAGGTGAGGTGGATCCTCAAAGCCTAAGGTCCACGTGTGCACATAGGCCACAGGAGTCAGTGGAGCAGGCAGGAAACAGGTAGCAGAGTTACGGGAGACTGCAGACAGGTAGAAGAGGTTCTGGAGACCACAGACAGGAAGATGAGGTTATTGCGACTGAGGACAGGAAGCAGAGCTCCTGGAAACTGCAGACAGGTAGGAGAGGTCATGGAGACTGTGGAAAGGTAATAATCAGGTCGTGGTGCATAGATAAACTAGGAGTCTTAATACCAAGACACCTTGTGTGTTTCTTGGTAGGTCTATGAAAACCAAGGTTGATTTTAAAATGGGAGCACGCTTTTATTTTAGTCAAAAAGTAACAGTGAGAATCGTGAAACTAGGCTGACAACGGCTGATACTGCGGGCCACAGTTAGGGTTAGATTAACAGTATAAAGCATGCAATAATGCAGAAACCAGTCTGTTCAGGTAATTAATGCACTAAAAGCAAACAAATGACAGGATTTTAATTAAATAGACTTTGACTTATTTTTCTCTCTGTGTCTAAATCTTGCGCGTATAAACATATGACATAGATAAAATATTAACTCTTAGCTAATCGTAAGCCTAGCTATCAAGCACTTCCATTGTAAAGTGGAAGGCAGACACTTGTAATAAAAATAAGTTTAGTTCATCTGATTGTCATTTCTTTAGCGGCATGGTGCTATGTGTCCAATACCCTTAAAGGGGTTGTCCACTATTAGGACAACCCCTTCTTAAATTAAATATTTGACCCTGATAGATAGCAAGCATTCTATTTTGAGCAATTCTGATATGACTTAAAGAGGAGCCATCACTTGCTCAAAAAAATTTAGCTAAATACCTTGTAAACTTCCCTGCACTTCCCTGATTCAGCCTCCTTTTTCCATTTTACACTGTGTTGCTCCATTGGAAAGATATTTACATTTGTTGCTTTAGAGCACAGTGTGTTAAATCTTTGCTTGTAGTGCAACTGGAATTTTCTTTAGAGTCTTCTTCGAGTGCATGTGCTTCAAATCCTCCCTACCAAACAATGCCAATCACAGCTGAGAGGCATCTGAGACTGCTAAAATGCTACCCAGCTGCTGAGCTGTGGTTGGCAGCCTCTGAGAGGTGTGAAAGTGCAAGCCCCGGAAAAGACCTGCAGAGATGCACAGGTGCACTACAAGCAGAGATTTCACATATTGTCCTCCAAAAGCAACAAATGTGAATATCTCTGCTATTGAGTGACACAGCGCAAAACGGAAAATATCAGCTGAATCAGGGGAGCTTAGAAGAGATTTTTACAAGGCATTTGACTCAAATTTTTGAGCAAATGACAGGTCTTTGAATCCGCCTTATTTTTTTACTAGGGATTTTGCAATATGTTTTTACAGTTGCATTCTGCAAAATTTGCAGATTTTGCATTGAATTTGCAAACTTTGCATTACGCAATCTGTTTATACAGCTACACAGTGGAGCACAAAATCCTTTGTCTAACTGCAATTATTTAAAAAGTTGTTTTCCATTAAAAATAGAGGAGAAACACTGTTTTCTTTAACATCATATACAATGGAAGATACACATTTTAACTACAAGTCTTTCAGCTGACACTTCCATTAAGCTCTGTGCCTTAATTTACAATAATTGATATGTTTATACATAGCTGAATTTGTTCATCAAGCCATTTGTTCTCCTTTTCAGAGAAAGTCAATAAACAGTCATTTTCAATGTGTTACTCTTTGTGTTGCATGTAAGACCTTTGATTTGGAGCCTTTTTTTCGAGATCATTGCCATATTAGGCAGTCCTACAGCTGTGGAGAGAAGATGTAAGCTGATCCTAGGTTGGGGGAACTACTGTAGAATTTAGGAGCCAATTACTCCAGAACTGGTGGACTTTTTTACATACTAACCCAACAATAAGAACTTTATTACATTCTAACTGCCCAAATATGAAGACATCAGAATATGGGGGAAGCGTGATGCCTCAAGAAGAGGCAAAGTCTCCAAGATATCACACAGGTGTGCATACACTGATCTCTTCCATGCAGCAGGTAGAATGGACTGTTTCGGCAAATTCTAAATTCATCATATTCCTAGAATTGTGAACCCTGGATAAATATGATGAACTATATCTTGAACATAGACTGATGATCAATATTTTTGAGCACCTTAATTCCATAATAGAGTGGCAGCAATAGGATGAGGTATTCCACTATATTATGGAATACCCCATTAAAGACTACCTGTCAAGTTTTTATGCTGAATACAAGGAAATGTTAGCTTTTGATCCTACAGTTTTGCTCCCTATTTTGATTTGTGGCAGTAGAAATTGTTGTGAATGTGTTAGAAATGAATTCTGAGCAGAAGCTCCCTCTGGTGGTTACAAACAGTACTGAACTATTCAATGAAGATTGGCAATCAGGAGTTACAGACTGGTCTTATATAAGGGAGGTTCCCTCCCATCATGGTTGCCGGTGATCAATTGTTCTTGTCTCAACTGTGGTTCCTGGTTCATTTGGAAGCTTGCTGAGTCTTGCCTCTTCTCCTGCTCTCAGATAAGATGTTTTCTGTTTTTATTTTTGTAGTTGCTTTTTGCATTGTTCCCTGCACTTCTGTGGAGGTCAGCCAGGTCCCCTCCGGGGGCTTGTGCTCCTCTCAGTTTATCTGAGCCACTGTTATTTGTTCATTTGCCTTTTCCAGTTTTTTCAGTGGCTGCGGCTTAGTTTTGTGACACCAGAGAACTAATTTAGGTGGTAGAGATCGTGTGATCTCAGGTGTTTTTGCAATTAGTAGAGTTGGTATTTTTTAGGGTTTTTTTTGGATTGCAGTAAGTGTCCTTCCTATCCTTTTCTGTCCAGGTAGTTTGGGCCTCAACGTTTGCTCATACTATTTTCTGTCTGTGTCTGTATTTCCTCTTGTCTAACCGCCATTACATGTTTGGGGGCTTCCTATGTTCTTTGGGGATCTGCTCCGGGGCAGATAGCTTTCCTCTTTCTATCTTTAGGTGTAGTTAACCTCTCAGGCTGTGACGAGGCGTCTAGGACCAACGTAGGAACACTCCACGGCTGCCTTTAGTTGTGTTGGTTAGTCAGGGTACTGCAATCCACTAGATTCCAACCTCTCTGGTGTATTGCCGTTTTTGCCTGCTCTCCTCAGCTACCAAATCATAACAAGAAATGTGGATTAAACTGTCTGTAAGTGCTAAAACGTTCTTGGTATGTATTGTTTTGCACAAGCTAGTGGTGGGGAATGATTGCACTTTCTAAGGATGTTTCTGAAAACATTTAAACTACTAGGGAGATTTACTAAGGTAAATATGACAAACAGTAAATCTGGCTCGATTTGCAGCAATAACAGTTGAGCATGAAATGCACCATATTTATTTAGGTGTTTTAGACACTTTTTCTGCATCACTCGACAAGTAGAAGTGCCTGCCTTGCTAAAGAAAGCTGGCATGAAGTTGAATGCAACATCAAGAGCTAAAATTTCTCCAAAATGTTCCTGCAAATTGCTGGTGTAAAGCTCAACTAGTAGTTGATATAAAGTTAGACTAGACAGTCTATAAATGAACAAAGCTCCTCATCCAGCAACGAGCCTTTGCCTTCAATTGTGTACATTTTAAGACTGTCTAGTCTAAGTTTTTTAAAACTGTCTAGTCTAAGTTTTTTTGGCAAATGTGATCTTATGTTGCCCAGTTATATACTGTAAGTCATTTGTAGAGATAATGGGAATATATTCCAGTGGAACTGAATTCTACTCAAAATTACAAAAACACACTTTCGCCAACATGTGGATTTTTGTTGCTTATATTCAGGCTATGTAAAATGGAGGCCAATAGCCTTTTTTGAGTAATGAACGGTCATTAAAAGGTTAAAAAATGAAAATAAGTCTTCTATACATCTTACCACTAACCTCTCTGCCCTTCTGCTCTTCACCGTCACATGTCCGGTCTTCTCTGCTTCTTTTTATCATCGCTGTTGATATTGGAATTTCCAGATCCAGAACCCCTAGCATGAAAGGCCCAGGAGTGTTCTGCACTTCTGTGCGTAAGGCTACAGCGCATGTCATAACATACATTATGGTCCAAACCCAAAAAATGGCATCTCACCACGCCCACATTACTTCCATTTTGGGTGCATGGCAGCCTGAGCAGGCAAAGAGATATTTCAGCAGAAGAAAGTTGGCACTCCATAAGACATCCATGATTAAGGGAAAAAATTTTGAAATGCATATGTGGTATTGAACACCCAACTGTATGTCATTTGTACTCATGGATTTCCAGCAAAGTGTTGAACCAAGGAAAACGGTGTGCTGACTTTCTTCTGCTGATATCACGTTAGGATATTATGGCCTTTTGCATTCTTGCACAAAACCCTCCCGGGCCTGATAAGAGCCGTAAGTCCCCATCTAGTGTAAGAGGAGATTCCATTGCCTGCCGCGGTACTAAGAAGATGCAGCAAAGACAAGACGGGTGACGGAGAGGAACGAAGGGGCCAGAGAAGTGAGAGATAAGGTAAGTATAAGGATTTTTAAAAAATTTTACGTCTTTTATTTTTTACTATAATAAGGAACATTAAATTCTGAAAATCAAATTTTCTGGGAAAATCCACACGAACAGGCAAATTTGAAATTCGCCTGATCGGCTCATCTCTAGTCTGTAGGCAAATCAGCTCTCCTATATTATGTAAATTAGTTAATTTTCTAAAAAAACTATATTATCGTTGCTAAAGAGGACTGAGACTGAATCTTAAATATAAACATGTTAATATAATGTTCTCTTAATATTGGTAGAAGCTTTCCAAGAAGGCAGCGAATGTGTCAGGTACACATCAAACTACGCTACTGTTGTATTATGAAATACATTGGCAATGTGTACTCTTTTTATAGACTCTAGATATTAAAAAGATACAATAATACATGTTAACAGAAAAAATGCTGAACTACCACTTAAGTTCTATTCCTTTAGAGTTTTTTTTATAAGTAGCATTACAATGGGCTATAGGCAATAACTTTGAGACTACATACTTAAAACTGTTAATCAGTATTGCAACTTTCACACTTTTTAATACATTTCATTAGTTCTGTCTTTACAGAAAAAGAGTTTAAATAATGTTATCATATATGTTCCTAAATTCAAGTTGTAATGATTTTTTAAGAACCCATAAAAATGCACAACAGAGAAGGGACAAGTCATCCCTCTATAGTGACTAAAAGACAAAGTGAGTATCTAATGTAAGTGCACAAGGTTTTTTTTATTGTGTGGGAAATATAATTTTAAGGGAAGGTAAACTTCTTTATTATCCTTACAAAAAAAATATTTTCGAAAAGATGGCGCTTAGTGGCTTCTTTTGGCAATTTGTGTTACTTTTTTGCTAAGATTTAGTGGAGATATTGAGTGCTATACTTTACATACAATACATTTTTCCCACGATTGTATTCTGTTTTGGGTTTGGCAATTCTTCAGGTAGTTTGGGACATTTTTCTTCAATAAACCTTCAATGTATTTTTTTTATTTAGTTTTTTTTGTGTTAAAGTTAATTGTGTTTTTGGTGTCCTTTTTGTGCCTTTTTTAAGTCACAAATTATTTGATTCTAATAGGAATCTCACAATCACATTAACAATTAATTAAAGAAGCCCTCCTCTGCCCATAAAAGTTTTTATCCTCTTAATATATTGCAGTCATCATATTATATAGCACTGTGTACTTACAATTGCTCCTTTTGTCTTTCTACCCAGATAATTCTTCTCTTTTCTCTGCTCTATGTAGAAACAGGAAGTCTCTTGTCCCTGCATTTATCATTCCTCTTTTCAACTCCTCATCCAGCTGCTCTTCTTCCCCCTGCCAGGGACTTTTGTTTTGCAGTGACTCATGACTCCTAGAAGGAAAATTGACCTCCTGTTTCTCCACATAGCTTAGAAGGATTCAGCTAGTCTGTTTGTAATCATGTGATGTCATAGACCTAATGGAAAAGAGAAGGATTAGCTGGGTAGGAAGGAAAAAGGAGCAATTGTAAGTACACAGTGCTATATAATATGATGATTGAAATATACTAAGATTTTGAAAATTTTGATGGAAGGAATAGTGCTTCTTTAACTGACTTTTAGGACTAAAGATGCAATTAAACTAAATGAAACAAAATAAAGGATACACATCAAAAAACACTGAAGAAAAGCCAATAAAAAACTTGCTTTTCAGGAAAACACAATCCCCTACCTTGTAACTTCCTGCTTTCTACGAAACAGGTGCTTCTGCTTGATTGACCGTTTGTTGCGCTGCTGGCTCGAAATGTATGATTTGCATTCCTGCTATATGAGATAGCTTTGCCTCTGCAGTATCAGACTAGCTCAGTAGCACGGAAGCTGGCTGGGATTGGTAGCTAACAATGTAATCCAGCGATCTCGGTCAGCATCCGAACAACACTTACAAGCTCGATAGAAAAGAGTTTGGAAGTGCTGCGCATTTTCATGCACTGCTGTTAGACAGTAACAGTGGCCGGTAACCTAGACAATGAGCATTAAATATTAAAAAACACTATTTTAATTATCAGGTCGGGGGGGAGGTGAAAATTTTAATGAACAATGAATTGGAAGGTTGCTTGTTTTTATATAAGTACTTTGCAATTATATCTTTCATCGATGATGAATATAACCAGCTACAGAGTAAGGCATATTTGCCATTCTGAAATCTAAGTGACAGCTGAGAGAGATGTAGAGAATTACTGCAGACTTGTATTTAACAATGTTTATTTATCATATGGTAATTTTTTTAATCTGCGTTATAATATATTTTATCATTTTCTATCAATAAAATCTGGAATGTGAGATTATAAACTGTGTTGATTTGATAAATATCTTCCTGTGTTATCTCAATATGATCGTTCATCTTGTGGTCAGATATATGAAAGCCTTGACGTTATGATGGATAAGTTCAAGCTTTTACTATACACCGAGATCCCAGATGCATTTACATAAAATTACTGTATATGGAGAGTCTTGTAGACAGAGAGAGCGTTTAAAGAGTTAATTCCATAAATTTGCATTCCATGTAATTGTACAAAAAGCATTTCCTTCTTTTCCCAACAATTTGTATAAATATCCAGCCATGCAACCCAATGTAATCTGTAATAAGCAGTGTAATCTTCCACAGTGCGTTAGCTATTTTATGTGTGGGATGAACAGTGGGCTTTTTATCCTCGTTTGAACTTTATTCATTCACTTGTAAACAAATCCCCACTCCCCTGAAATAACCCATATAGTAATTCTCCCAAACAGGAATTAATACATTTAGTGCATAGCAATTATCAACCCTAGTGTTAATGCCAGTCTATTGAGTCTAATAAACAGCATTATGTAAAATAACAGTTACTTAGTTGCATTCGCTTATGTAACACCTTATATTTCTTAAATAAGATGTGCGAGCTTTAGATTTCATAATACAAACTATGCAAATTGCCTCTTCAGAGAGGAAGAGGACTTCAACTCTAGCGCCACCTGTTGAAAGTAGCAATTCTAAAAGTCAATATTCACCCTTTAACGAGCCTTGCCATATCACTTAGGATAAAATCCAAACCAGAATGGCAAGGCTTGTTAAACGGACAATATTGACTTTTAGGATTAGTGATGGGTGAACTCGAACGGTAATGTTTGGAGTCCGTACCGGACACTTCTCCAGGAAGTCCGTGTTACTGTTTGGGTTCAGCAGCCGGAACAAAGCTTGTTGAAAGGCTACAGTGCAGCCAATCAATAATCTTCTCAGGTGTGGGCACTTTCTACCCCATCACAGTCATGCCAGTATGCTAAAAAAAGAGAAAGGAATAAAGAAATAAAGATGTGAGACCCCCTCTGTTTTTTATAACAAGTGCAGTTAAAGAAGACAGCTGTGGGCCTGAGTCTTTTTTTAAAAAATATTTTAAATAAATAATTTGAAAATTGGCGCGGAGTCCCCCCTATTTTTGATAAACAGCCAAAGCAAAGCAGATAGCTGGCAGCTGGTATTCTCAGCCTGGGAAAGACCATGGATATTTTAAACTCCCCAGCTTAAAAATAGCAGCCTGCAGTCACCCCATAAAAAGGCACATACATTAGATGTGCCACTTCTGGCACTGTGCCTGGCTCTTCCTGCTTGCCTTGGTGCGTTGCCAAGCGAGGTAATATTTTGGAGTTTATGTCAGCTTTGTAATGTCAGCTGACATCAAGCTTAGGGGTTAGTGATGGATGTGCATGTAGAAGACACCCCCATTAGTAGCCCCATAAGTTTAAAGCAAAAAACATACAGAGAAAACTATTTTATTTGTACAAAGCACTCCCAAACCCCTTTTTTTTCCTTTAAAAAGTAAAATAATCCAAAGGGGTTGGCCGTTAATCCATCCCACATCCTAAGACAATCAATGACTCTGCTACATACAGATGATATAATAAGCGCTGACATCAGTAGCATGTGAATCCGGCTGCTGCGACGAACCCTGAGATCAGTAAGGTTACTGCAGTTCATAGCCGATGAACTGCGATGACCTTACTGACGTCAGCACTCTTCGCAGCAGCCGGTTCACACACTACTGTCAGTGTGATCTGAATGGCGTGCTTAGCGGTCACATTACTGATGTCACTGCCCAGCACTTCATGTGGATGTAGCAGAATTGGGGATCATTGTGGGATGAGGGATGGATTTACGGCGGACCCCTTTGGATTATTTTATTTTTTAAAGGTAATAAATGGGTAAAAGAGGGTTGGGGAGTGTTTTGTACAATTAAAGGACTTTTCTCTGTGTGTGTTTATTACCTTTGACTATGGGGTTAGTAATGTGGCTGTCTTATAGATGCCTCTCTCCATTACTAACCCCTGGGCTTGATGTCAACAGACATTACACAGCTGACATCAAACCCAAAATTATTATCCTGCTTGCCAATGCACCAGGGCAAGCGGGTAGAGTCGAAGTTAAGAGCCAGAATTGGCGCATCTAATGAATGTGCCATTTCTGGGATGACTAAGGGCTGGTGTTATTAGTCTTGGAGGGGGCCAATATCCATGGTCCCTTCCCAGCCTATTAATATCAGCCCACAGCTGTCTGCGTCTGCTATCCTTTGATGGTTATTAAAAATATAGGAGACCACAGGTAATTTTTTGGGGATCCTTTTTAAAAACCAGTAAAGGCTACAGTCAGTTTTGAGCTGCTATTAATATCCTGGGAAGCTTCATGTATATTGGCCTCTTCCTAGAATAATAACACCAGCTCTGAGATATCTGCTTTCCATCAACTGGGTATTTTCTTTTACTTCTTTATTTATTAGCTAAATACATGTACAGTAAGCTACACACAAAGTGTACTAATTATTTATCTCACTGACATCTTTCGTACTATGCACAGGTGTCGGCTGGAAAATACTCTCATCAGCGTCACCTGCTCTAGCTGCTATCAGCAAGACCAGGTCAGGTGTACAATGATGATGCCTGACTGGCAGTAACCTTTTCACTTCCAGTCACAGCTACTGACACACAGTCTGTTCTCTTTGTGACATCGTGGGAATGATGATACCCAGCGTCTGCAGAGCCAGTGTTTCTCACGCTGTCACACAGATGACATCATGATAACAGCCAGATATTCAAGACCCTCCATTGACTTGAATGGGGTCAGGGTTTGGGATCAAGTTTGGATGCTGCTCTGGTACCTGAACCAAACTTTTTTTATAAAGTTTAGCCAAACCCGATGGACCTGAACATCCACAGGTCCGCCCATCCCCATATATAGGATTGCTACTTCCTGGAGGTGGCACTAGGTTCAAGTAGATGACACTAGAGTTCAAGTCTTCTTCCTCTCTGAAGAGGCAATTTAAATACTTAATTTTCCAGAAGTGAATTGCATAGTATATAAGTCTCCTTATACTGGCATGTCAGGCATGTCACGCTCCACAAGGAGACATGCTACCCCTTAGATCGCAATAGAAACTATAAATTATTAAATAGATTTTGTGGGCCTGATGAAAATGATGTGTTTAATAGGAAATCCATATGAGAATGCCTGTTTAAAAACATGATACAAAAATTTGAACTACTTTGGTCTGTCAACTATTTTGGTACTTTGTGGCAGCTGGACCCGCTGCCACAAAGCTTCCTTCCATGTGAGCTTCCTTTGACTTTGAATGCCTTACTCCTAAGATTTGTTGCTACGCCTCAAGGGAAATCATGACATGCCTTGTGCCGCAACATCTCAAGGGACTAGTATTTGCAAGAGGCGCCCAGGATGCAGACATTCAGTGTCTTGTTAGCCTACAAAGTTTGCATTGCCCTAGTCCGGCTGCCATGGATTACGAAAGTTCATGCTGAAACAAGGTAATTTTACTCATCTCTTTTAATAGTATATACAAAAGGTCTGAAGATACCTGTTTCACCATAGGGCACAGTTAGAGGGAAAGGATGCAGATGTACGTAAGTGAATTTGGCAATCACTGGCACTAGGAGATCCAGATTACTGGATAAAAAGCCAAAGAATATTTTCCTAGTGCAATGCCATTGATTAGACTTTGGGCTTAGAGGCAATTTATCCAGACTAGAGCTCTGATTTTGTATTCAATATACTTTACTGTATCGTTTTTATATGTTTAGTGGCACAATTTGGTTCATATTTAGCTATGTATCCACCTCTTTAGAGAATATGTAATTTACGTAGTAAAAACTGGGACTGTGAGTCTCTGGCACTGGAGAAGTTGAGTGACAAGAAGGATGTAATTCCTACCAGGTGTTGTCTTTTATATGTCTGGCAAAAAGAATATGGAAACATATGTACCTTAACAAATAGGATTCCTTTCACCGGCATCTCCTCGCTAACAAGCATCTGTTGGCTATTTCTAGCTCTGCGGGTTTGGAATTTTCATGTATCGGTAGAGACAGAGAAAAAGATAAATAGATAAATTGATCTTCCCTTATTATTGCTAATTAGAGAAAGGACTCTCAGGGACAAGGTATCAAATGAAATATCTTTTTTAATTATATTTACTTGAAAAGATGAATTTTCACTTGATTAGTCTAGTGACTAGTGATCCTTAAGTCTTCCTTCATCAGTTCTTTTATTAAAAGAACCTATACTCACCCGTTAATTTCCCCGCCACTCCAGGATGCTGCTCCAGTGCTCCCTGGTTACCAATCACTTGTCTTAGTGGTGTATTTCACAAAACTGATTAGCGGTCATGTATGTAAATGGCATGTCATTGCTGCACCAAGTGAACATTTGGCAGGGAGCACCGGAGTGTAGTGTTGGAGTGGTGGGGGAATTAAAAGGTAACCATTGGTTCATTTGCTATTTTACCACATTTCCAGCCTTTCACCATGTTTTTTTTCTAATTTAGTAAACCCTTTTAAGACAACTATGAAGATAGCCTTTAGGCTACTTTCACACTTGAGTTTTTTTGCGCTGCGTTTTGAGCG
>VIAB01000149.1:50819-65915 GCA_009801035.1 Oophaga pumilio
AGACACATTTCTTGCACAGGGGCCTCAAGCTGTCAGTGTCCACCTCTGTAGAAATTAATACCCGTTTGGTCATTACTAACACCATAGCCATAATGTCTGCTGTAACCTTTATGTTCACTCTCTGCTACTGGGAAGAAAAGTCTTCACATGGGCTAGTACAAAAAAGCCTGTGTTAATGTATGCAGTCATGTTCTTACCACCCCATGTATACTAATAAAAATGATTTCCGGAAGGTACTGATCCTCTTACCTCTTTTCGATGCTGGGTCCCGTCTCTTTGCAGTAACCATGTGACACTTTCAAGCGGCGAGTTTGTGTCACATTGAAGAAATACAGTTCCTCCTTCAACTCCGATCTGCATTTTCTCAGAAACTCCTCGATCCACTATAATCCAAGTACATTAGTCACATTTTATAGAACCATTTAGCCGCCTACCCCAAAAAAAACACAAATCAAAGCAGCTTTGGGGAAATGGCTTCACTGTAACTCAGGCTATACCTTGCATATTGTACCCTCTGCACTGTCTCATGGGGTCACCGTGTTTCACATCCTGACGCCGATTCCGCCTGCAAGTAACAAGGAGATGGTAATGGCCTGACAGTAATTGTGAAGTTCCCTCGGTATAATTTATAAATGTATCATTCAATGTACCCCTGTGTCAAAAAGTCACACATTTTGTGTAATCCATATGTGTTAATACATTTAGCAACTTTTTTTTTCTTAAAATTGGGTGTGACTTAGCGGTGTATCACTGTGCTTCATAAGACAACAAATTTACTATCATTTAATAATAGAGATTTCATTTTCTAATGCACAGACAACCCAAGCATTAATTCATGTGGTGCATATTTTTCCAGGGGACTCTTTGTGTAAGTCAGGCATAAGAAACACCAGTCACAATAAAGCTCCCCAATAAGTTGCAACATTTAGAGTTAGTTAGAAACCTTTATAAGGCATAATGCAAGTAGATATGCCCCAAATTGTGCAGTGATCATGAAGCAATAGTTTTGGGGTAGCCACCCCTATAAGAGAAGAAGAAGCTGGTCTACGTATGCCATGCAGCAATGTGCATCAGGTGCCAGTACTTTTTAAGATAGGAAAACCCTTTTCACTAGAGCTGGCAGACCTTCTGCTGGTGGAGGTAATGGCACGTAGCCACATGCTGTCACTTGTGAGAATATCGCTATCAGATGTGTTCAGTGTAACTCACCTCACTGGTGTTGGGGTGTAACGTGCACAAGCATTGGAGTTTCCATCCCAAGCACAGTAGGGATCCCTGGAGAGACAGCAGTCCGCACACGTCTTCCCATAGACCGCACAGCGATGGAGAGAAAGTTGTGTCACTCCCACATCTGAAGAGACATACAACTGATGCTACAATGGAAGAGAAATGAAAAGTCATGCATGTTACCTTGCTATACACACATCACAAGTTGTAGCCACTATGTATTCACAACAGCAGGTGAGATGTTCTCCAATTATCTACAGAAGCGAGTCAGATACAGACACAATGCATGGCCGCAGGTTACGTGTGAGACAGTAACAAAGCATGAACATCCCCGGTAGGAGAGCAGGAAGATGATAAATAAGATGCTTACCCTCTTAGAAGAAATTTTGATATTTTTAATGGGAGACGGCACCTGTGTGGAGCAATATAAGAGAGCATTAACATTACTGACAAATGACCATTGTGATAAATTGTAAAAGATAACAGAAAGACAATGGGCTCAGATATTAAAGAACATTAAATAGAGCATCAAAAAGTCAGGGCTGATCATAATCACAGACTGTAGGCAGTGACTGATGCAGGGGAGTGACATACAGGCACATCAGCTGCGTGTGTACTTTCCTGCCAGCACATCACCGAATTACATGGCGCCATCTAACCACTTGAATGCTATAGCGGAATAGTGACCTCTGCATCTAAGTGTTGGAACGCCTGGGATTGGAGTTCTTTTCAGTCCCGGCCATTATGGCTGCAGATGATGTGGTCACAGCTCTTCAGTAATATATACAGCACATTACACCTAATAGATAGTGCATATGCCATATATACAGAGCAGATGTGGACAAAGGCTTTTCCGTGCTCTTTTCTTGGGGCTGATGGAGGCGTAGTACAGCGCTTGACTATTTCCATTATTCCTGTGGCCAGAAAATGAAGTGGGGGTCACACGTGTACACTCCCATTCATTGAGGATGCTCAAGAAACCCACTGTAGTGATCATGGTCCCAACAGTCAGACCCCCAGCAATCAAACACTTATGTGTCAATTATGAGAAATTTACTTTACACAAAAGAGAAATTAAAGTAAATTACAAAGATTTGCTGTGCAGATAATAACTAAAGATGGAGCTTCACATTAACAATTGAAAGTTCCAGGAAACTGTCTTTCTTTGCTTGGGTGTTAAAGGAGAACTCCACTTTAGAGGTTACTTTTCCCACCACTATCACATTTGGACTGTGTATATATGTCCCATAATAAATATAGTTCTTACTCGAAAAACCTCCACTTCTTCTAGCGTGATACCTTCTGTCTCCTCAGGACTCTTAGGCAGAATCATCACCTTCTGTACTGTACCACGATCTGTAGATAGTAGGAGACAGGAGGCAGATGGTGAGCGACACTAAGGTCATCTGTGACACCATCGATAATAATGTATGGTATATATCATGTGATTTTACATACCTGTGCCCAAAAACAGAACAGTGTATTCCCCATCAGCAGCAGGAACAGTGTCTACAGCAATACTGGTGTATGTATAAGAAGCGTCCGAGAGTAACAGGAGGGGCCTTCGGTTGACAGGATACACTGAGGTATACATGAGGGGGTGCGTGCGTACAAATCTCAGCACATCCTCCCCAAAAAGCTTACTGGAGTGAACGCCAGTAACAGAGAATCCACCTGCACACTGCAAAATAGATTACATATAGTACATAGAACTTAGCATAAAAATCCTAAAAATTACTGCAGGGGTAACTCATGGGTATTTGCATTATGGTGTACGCAAAGGACCACATAACCAAAAAGCCACTTTCTCCATAGAAATTACTAGGTGAACCGTATTTGAAGCAGCACCCCTTCATCAATTTCTGTGGTGAAAACGGCGTGAATTAGGGAATGGGGATCCTATGGATATGCCATAAATACTGAAGGTAGGAATAGTCCTGAAGGACTAATCTCAGCTTAGCATAGAGGCAAATCACTAGGATGTGCCATCACTGTACAATCATTTGTGGTTCAACATTGAGTACCCGCATAGCAATCTTGAGAATGAAGAGTCTGCAGAACTGACAGAACACAATGTCCCCCCCTTTCCATTCAGAGCCAGGTGGCAGTGAGCGCTGCTGTGCAGGGAACTGCTGCACTGTACTGCGCACTTTCATATGGATGTGCTACAGTTGTCTGCATAGCAAGAGGTCAGGGAATACTGAGTATTAAAAGGAATACAGTGCTGACAAAAGCTGAGACCCTTCATTCTCAGGATCATTGGAGGTCCCAGTGCTGCTGCCCCCATTCTCAGTATCAGCGAGGGTCCCAGTCCTGCTGACCCCATTCTCAGGGTCGGTGAAGGTCCCAGTCATGCAGGCCCCATTCTCAAAATCAGTGAGGGTCCCAGTCCTGCATCCCCCATTCTCAGCGTCATTGAGGGTCCCAGTCCTGCAGCGCCCATTCTCAGCGTCATTGAGGGTCCCAGTCCTGCAGCCCCCATTCTCAGTATCAGTGAAGATCCCAGTTCTGTAGCCCTTATTCTCAGAATCAGCAAGGGTCTCAGCTGTGCAGCCCCATTCTCAGAATCAATGAGGGTCCCAGTCCTGCAGCCCACATTCTCAGTGTTGGTGAGGGTTTGAGGCCTGCAGTTCCCAGTCTCAGGATCAGTGAGGGTCCCAGTCCTGCTGCTGCTCCCATTCTCAGAATCAGTGAATGTCCCTTGTGCTGCAGCCCCCATTTTTCAGTGTCGGTGAGGGTCCCAGTCCTGCAGCCCTCATTCTCAGAATCAATGAGGGTCCAAGTTCAGTAGCTTCCATTCCCAGAATCAGTGAGGATTCCAGTCCTGCTGCCCCCATTGTCAGGATCAGTGAGGGTCCCGCTGCCTCCATCCTCAGTGTCGGTGAGGGTACCAGTGCAGCAGCCCCCATTCTCAGAATCAGTGAGGGTCCCAGTCCTGCAAACCTCATTCTCAGTGTCAGCAAAAATCCCAAAGGTTGGGCCCCCACTGATCATAAAGGGATGACCCATCTTAGCAGTTTGTCATTTTTTTTTATAACCCATAATTCTCTTGGTTGTGTTTACACTGATCTAACTTTCTCACAGAATCATAGGCGCGTTCGCTCTACTACCCAGTGGTGGTAGATATTCAGGAGCCTGACAATAATGACCTTATCCCAAAGTTAATCTTTACCTTTTAAAATTGTTTTTTAATTAAATTAATTTAAATTAATTAATTTAATTAAAACAATGATTATTTTTTAATACAATGCAAACATGAATGCAGAGCTCAAAATCCCCTGTACAAAATTAATGCAAAGGTCTAGTCAATAGTTCAAAAATAAACTGCAAGTCGTTACCTGCAGGAGATAATTACCTGCTATTTACTATCCTCTAATCTTGCAATGTACCTGCTTTGCAGCTCAGGCCCATTAGGACACAGCCATGATCTGTGGCTAGAATTTGGCTACTTACATGGGGCCTGAGGTAGTCTGAGACACACCTACTGCCTCGCCATGGGTCAGGCTGCTCTTTCTCCCCCTGCATCTCTGCCTACGACTGGCTGCTGTGTATAACACCGACCCACCTCAGGCGGAGTGGGATGTCGGTGCACTGAGCAATGTTCTCTGTTGCAGGAAGGGGTGAATGATTATTTACCAGGAGAACCCCTTTTAACTGTCCATGAAGAGGTTTTGCAGCTCTTTATCAGACAGATGGACTCTGACCACAAATAACAAATAGTAAAAATTGATCAGAGAAGAAATTTAAACCTAATTAAACAAGATAAGAGAGTGTTCAATGGTAAGCAAATTGAACAGGTATATTGCCCCAAATTATTCAACCCTCCTTCATTATCTTTGTCAATGACTAGGAGGAGATCATTTTATTTTATTTTTCCTTAGTCATTAGTCACAGTGCACAATTCCCCTAATATGTTTGCAGGGGCTGCAGCGTCACATTAAAGATGGGAATGTGTATTAGGAAAATTCTGTTCATCCCCTTCCTCATCACGTTAGCGCAGATTCATGAAAACTGAAGTTTTTCATCACAAGTTATTACCAATATCACAGTAACGCCCTCGGCGCACTTATTACTGCATTCATTGTGTCACTTAAACGCTCATAGTGTCATAACGTATCTCACCGCTCCAGGTCGGGGATAGGGTGTTTTCCCTGTATACGCAGTCATCTGGTACCCATGTCCCTCCTTGTGTGCGAATGGCCCATTAAACACTGCACGGACGTCAGCAAGAGAGAACACACAGACGGCAGAGCCCCGGAACACGGAACTAAGAGACGCACAGAGACAGATACATTAGGAAACACACAGCAGGGTGACTAAAGATATCACACACTGGGGCGACAAAACAGCCATGTACCATGCAAAGGAGGACAAGGCGTACCAGTACTGGCCTAGTGCGAACTGGTCTTCATGCAGGGCAGGCATACCATGATGTAGGAACAATGTGCGACACAGACAGTCAATAAAGTCACATACGAGAAAGGAGAGAAAATCCTTGCTCTTACCCTAATGTGGTGAACACCCCGTAAATTAGGGGGTTCTGCTTGTCCTGAGTCTGCTGGATGAAAATATCCCCTGTAAGAACACAAAATGACACATAAATGGATAAAAAATATTACCAGCTTTTATTCTTAATCTTGCGATAATCTGCCAATAAATACATTTGGGGACACTGATGGAGAACTGCAGCTTGTTAGCTGGGGAAGACTTCGATGTGACATCCATAGGGAGTCTATGAACAAAGGCTCTACCTCAAAGTTGGGGGTCTTACCTAAAAACATAGGTCACCACCTAGTTATACTACAACACACTTTTAACATGGAGATCATCTCTGTATTTCTCTTTCTAAGTAATTCAGTATTTTTTATTCCCGTTTCCTTTGAATGTATGACATAGATCAGTTCTACACAAGATACAACTCCTGCTACGTGTTAATCACTTACTATAAATGCATACACCTATAAAAAATAAGAGTAGCAAACCAAGATGGAAAAATAACACATACAATACAAAATGTCATTCTGGTCATCTTAGAAAGGGAACCTCCGTTAAATAATACCCGTTCTCTTTTCCGAGGAGTCCGCCTGCAATAATACACACTCGATCACCAAAAGAGCAAGTCCACTGGCATGTGCTAGAAAGCTTTGCCAAGACGCGTGGTGACTCAAGTGGTGTCACGGGGAGTTCATTGTTTTTTTTATAGAGTAACATTTGTAAAAGATGAAACAAGCCCATGCTTCCTCCCCCCTTCATCCCGTCCCGCAGGATAAATGTCAACTAGGCTAAATACGGTCAAAGAGAGAAGTAACATGATGTCTGATAACCATGAGTCTGGTGATTGGTAACATTTGGTTGCTTGACAAGATTGCAAATCAGGATGTGCTCTTTGTTTAGCGGTTCTTGTCACTCGTTTGTCTCGCTGCAGCTCCGCTCCCTTAGGTCTAATTCACACAGGCATCTTCCTATCGCTGAGCAGCCAATTAAAAACAGCAGAAGTGATGGCGCAAGCACAATATCAAAGAAGAGGTAACGAGAGTACAAATCTGTATGTTGTCTTCTTCGGCTGCTTAATTGGCTGCTGTGATGGAAGAAATTTCTCCTGTGAACCGAGCACCACACGTACATTGCAAACTGTTAATGAGTAATATCTGTAACTTCTCCCCTTCTGCTCCAGACCTGTCACCTCCGCTTTGCATGTAGCAGTCACAGGCGAAAAAATGGAAAGTGCCTGGGGGAAAAATCCTGCTGTCGCTGTACATATACTATAAAAGAAAGAGCTTTCCAATTAAAAATTACACATTTTCTAATGTGTAATTCTAATTTTGAGATATCTAACAAATTATATCAGGGAGTTACTCAAACCTCTTCCAGACATCCGCCATAAATGTACGGCAAAAATCGAGTGTGGTTGCATGGCACAGACTTGTAAGCTGAGAACACACCATACCTTGCCTATGCCAGCAGCATTATTCATCTGTTTCCATGTATCCCACATAGTGAGAAAAAAAATAACCCTTACGTGCTTCTGGTGTACACACCGCCCTAGTCATATTTACTATCACTAAGGATGGTGTGTACCCCAGAAATGCATCAGTGTTTTCCCATGATTAGGTACGGTGTGTAAGCCAGAAACGTATCAGTGGTTTTCCATAAATAAGGGCAGTGTGTCTGCCAGAAACGCATCAGTATTTTTCTATAAGGGTATGCTTCCACGGGGCGTATTACTTAAGGATTTGCTGCGGATTGGACGCTGCGAACTGCGTCCAATCCGCAGTGTCCAGATGTTACAGCATAGTGGAGGGGATTTCATGAAATCCCATCTCCACTGTGCGTGCAAACACGCAGGTGGCAGACCGGCGTAACCGGACATGCGGCGTGTCTTTCTAGACCGCAGCATGTCTATTTATCTTGCGGAGACGCTCAGTCTCCGCAAAATAAATAACACAGTCTAGGTAGATGATACGGTGGATTCCGCATGTGTTCAATGAACACATGTGGTATCCCCGCGCGTACAAAAGGGGGCAGCGCTTTGGGCGGAGCCGGGTATCCGCTGTGTCCAAAGCGCTGCCCATCCAGACCGTGGACACATACCCTAAGGGCGGTGTGTACGCCAGAAATGTGTCAGTGTTTTTCATCAATAAGGACGGTGTGTATGCCAGAAACGCATAACTATGAACAGTGTGTACTCCAGAAACGCGTCAGTATTTTTCCATCACTGAGGGTGGTGTGTACGCCAAATACACGTCAGTGTTTTTGCATGAATAAGGGTGGTTTGTACACAAGAAACGCGTCAGTATTTTTCCATCACTGAGGGGGTGTGTATGCCAAATACGCGTCAGTGTTTTTACATGAATAAGGGTGGCTTGTACACAAGAAACGCGTCAGTGTTTTTCCATAAATAAATACTGTGAGTATGGCAGAAACACGTTTGTGTTTTTTACCATGATTAAGGGCGGTGTGTATGCCAGAAACATGTCAGTATTTTTCAATGATTAAGGACACTGTGTACACCAGAAACGCGTCAGTGTTTTCCCATGACTAAGGGCGGTGTTTATGCAAGAAAAGCGTCATTGTTTTTCCATGAATACAGGCTGTGTGTATGCAAAAAATGCGTCAGTATTTTGCCATGAATAAGAACGGTGTGTACACCAGAAAAGTGTGAGTGTTTTCCCATAATAAGGGCTGTGTGTATGTCAGAAACTTGTGAGTTTTTTTTCACTCTGTGGAACACGCGTTTTAACCGGATTAAGAAAAACTTCAACCACAATGTCCTTAAAGCTGCTGGATGTACAGTGAATCCTTGAGTTTTTGGATATTTACTAGTGACCTACAGAGGTATTTGGCAGTCAGATGCTTCCAGGCTGATAGTGTTATATCTCCAATAGAACGTGGTGAACTTTCTTTTTTGGTTTGTGTGGAATGTATAGAATAGATGACTGTAGGGTCAAGTCCATTAAGGGGACTAAAAAAAGTTTTAAGAAAATATTTTAAATAGTTAATAAACTAAAGCATTCAAATCACCACCCAAAATTTCCCTCATTAAAAATTAATTAATTAATAAAATAAAAATAATAAACACATTTGGTATTGATCTAGCAAAATAGAGAAAAAATGTACAGTAAGTGTCATAAAAAAAACAACACAAAACTCTAGAATTGCAGTGTTTCGGTTGCTGCACCTCCACAAAATAAAACACAATAAAAAGTGGTCAAAACATTGTTATGTAGCCTAAAGTGGTATCAATAGAAATGTCAGTTTGGCATGCAAAAAAACACAAAACGTTATCTAGCTCAACCAACAGAAATGGCGACAAACTTTTTTATTATTTTCACAAATTTCTTTTTTTTTTTTATCACGACTAAAATAAAAATAAACAAGTTTGGTACTCCGTAATTGTACTGACCTGGAAAGTCATGTTGATAGATTATTTTTACTTCACAAACAACACCATAAAACAAAACAGAAAAAACAATGGGGGGAATTGTGTTTTGGTTTGTTTTTCGCAATTTCACAACACTTGGAATGTTTTTCCCATTTCAGTGTTATTCGAAGCTACAATTCATCCTGCATGGTAACTAGCCTTCATACGACTATGTTGGCAGAAAAATTAAAAACTTGTAGCTCTTGGAAGAAAGTGAGGAAAAAAGCAAAAGCTTAAAAATGAAAATTGGCAGGAAGGCCTTAAAAGCAGTTCTCTCCAAAAATTTTTTATTAAAGGGGCTGTCCAAGGTCTAGAGATTATTCAACAAAGTATATACAACACAAGATGGGGTGTGATTGGTTGTAATAGAAAAATCACACATTAAATACATTAGCATTCGATCGTAGGGAGTATGACTGATGCTGCCATTCACTTGCTGTGTAGGGAAAATCAAAGCGCCATTAAAGTGAACGGGAAAGCTGATGTGCAGGTGACAGTTCTTCATTTTGTGGATAGTTCGAGGTCTTGATAGTCGTATCCAATAGTGATTAGATATCCTTGTGATGTGCCATCACTTCTAATAGTCTGAACAGTTAGTTATTCTCTGTTCTTAAAAAATAAATAAATACTGTTTTGCCAAAAGGTCGCTATTTTTTGACAAGATTAATACTTGCGACATTGTATGGGAATCGTTTCGTGCCTTGGATCTTCTTTGCACTATTTACGTTACTTTGCTGTTGCTGTGAAGTAGCATTGATTGATATTACTTACGTAGCTGATCAAATGATGTCTCCACTCCGTCTGGACCAATAACCGAGCAAACGAGTCTTGCCTTGAGGAAGGATGTCCATTTTCCAACCAGTGAGCGCATCCCGCCTTCATCATTCTGAAATAACAGCAGTACAGTCAAGTGACCTTCAGCGTATAGTGTAAATGCACAAACAAAACCTAATGCAACCCTCGTCCTCACCAAGCAAATCCGTGCAATGCGTGATACCATGGCGGGGCCGCTCTCCCCCTCCAGACTTCTCTCTCGGAACAGGATATAGAGTTTGTCGTCTTCTTTGAAGCTGCTCTCGGACACGACCAGTGATCCCACAAATACAGGGTCTGAGAAAAGAAAAAAGGTACGATGCCGGTTTCAGCCAGGTCACAAACTGCATGATCCTATCTACGTCGTCCATAGATTCACACAGCCATGGGAGTTTACAATAGAAGAAACATCCTTCATTTGCTTTTAGATTATTTTTTTGTGAAAATTACACACCATAAAACGGCTATATTACCATTCAGCCAGCGAGAATCATACTGCTCGGTTCGGATTGGAAGTCTTTGACCCATCGTGCGGAAAACTGCAGAGTCTGTTCCCATGTAATCCACTTGTACCCCAGCATACAGCACCCCATCTGGAATGTATAGAATAATCTTTTAGGGACTTTTTCATGTAGAAAAGATTTCATTTCTTCTTTCAAGGAACTTACCAATAATGGTGGCCATGTTTTCTTGCTTGGGATCATAAGGGCACCTGCCCTTTCCGGATTCATGAGAACCAGAAATAATTCGGAATACATAGTCCTGGGATAGAGAAAAACATGACATTAGTTAAGCCAACATGGTCAAGACTGTGAAAGTAAAATCATAAAATAGCTCAGTAATCGGCAGCTTTATATATAATATATTTTAGGATGGAAGAAAAAAATACAATTGTAATAATAGGAATGTAATTGGGATTGTTTCCTGTAGTAACCATTGTCCATCACAAGATGGCGCTGCAATCCTTATACAGGAAGCAAAGCCTGACTGAGAGATAACAGTGATCATGTAACAGTGAAATGAAAGGCCCCAGATATGAAGGAAGCCACAGGACCTGCTGACATTTCATCCCAGACTATAGGCATTATGATACATGTCTGATTTCTCACCTCTGACCTCCAGCCCCGGTAGATAAGGGTGCACTGAGGCTGATAAGCACCTGTCCCACAAGCGTAAAGATGAGTACGATTCAGTGGCTGAATGACGCGCAGGTAATTGGCGCACTCGTCCTATGGGATAACCAGGACAAGAGGGGTAATATAAGGCGGCTGCAAATGTACATTTTAAAATGAGAAGGAATGAACAGATGAATGATAATAAAAAACATATTAAAAGTGGTCAATCCAGAAATAACGTGTATGACAGTCAATGGAATATTTGCTTTTTCCATCTTATAAAGGACGGATTGATTACGCAAACTTTTTCCATTTGCAACTTTCTAAAAAAAGCATTGTCAATATTTTACGATCTTGCATTTTATATGCATTTTATTATCGCTTTTAAGAAGCACTTTACCAGAGAGCCTATTTAGACTTTCATATACCTATGACCTTCCTTTCTCGATATCATTATCCTATCACACCTTATAGGGTAAGTAATGTGAGGCGCTGCACGTATTTGTGGCTGACATGGGCACTTACATACATGAAGCACTATAAGTACAGGACAGACTACATTATACTCACTGCACGTCCCCTCCCGGCCATCAGACACTCCTTTTGCCGACTTGGGGCAGCGGGCCAATGAATCTGACAGTGAGAAAAGAGAACGGTCACTAATGATCTTACTGACACATAATGGGGTACATGCACCCTATAAGAATAGCCGGGACCCATTATCCATGTGGCAGGAGTCATCCAGTTTTTGCGGTCAGTTTTGCGTTCTTCCAGTTCCAGGGAGGCAGATATTTCACATTATATTCAATTATGCTACTTGTAGGCAATGATTTTATACTCTGTGGCAAGGAAAATGGCCACAACTCAATGTGATGTAAATGGACATGGCTACTAATGACCATGTGCCGTCCTCTTCCACCCACACTCAGTGTCCCAGGGTTAGTGTCTCTCAACTTACTTATGTGACAGGTTGCGTACTAATCTTGTGGGTGGTTCACACACTTTATACCGTGACACTGCAGATCATGGACATGACAACAACTCCCTTATTTTACAAGTAAAGAAGGAGGACATGCTGTTTGTCCGCAGTAAACTTCATCCATACTTCCCTTTAAGGACAGCTGAAAACTCTTAGGCCATAGTGTAAAAGCTATATACGAGACCACCACGCACGTAGAATTTGCAATTCAGGATTACAAGATTATCATGTGAGTAAAAACACCCAAAGTAGCAAAAGTTTGCACAACTACGAAAATAAGTGTTTTGAAATCTCTCCAAATGTTTGTGCAATGAATTACACAAACATTTGGAAAAACAATTTAAACACTGTTTCGACGGAATTCTGCAGAAAACATTTGATGAATCGGTCCACAATTGTGCCGACCCTTGTGCAGATACCCGAGCCGTCGGCACCAGTGCCACTTTGTTCATTGGTGATCTTTAGGAGCTGCAATAAAACTACTAAAGACCCTAACTACAAAGGATGGGTTTACCCCAGCCGGCACTAAATGACTGGTGACAAGCTGCTTGTTTGCCGGTCGTCGGTTGTTTAATGGCCTTGCTTACACAGGCAAACCTCATTATTTAGTGCACAGAGGCAGTCATTGAAATATGAAGACGATGATCTTTAAGCAAGGCAGAAGATCGTTTCACCAGACGAACAGGAGATTTACTTGTTTGTCTGGTGATCGATAGCCTGTGTACATTGCAGGATTATCTGGAAATGAGCATGATATGTGTGCAGAATTAGACTCTAGGGCTCTATTCATACATTACCCTGATAAGGCACGTTGTCTTATGTAATATCAGTGTCTGGTCTACACTTATTACAGTAATCACTGTATAGTATAATTACTGTCAGCCATCTGTTCTGAACACCCCAACCTGCAGCCATCCTCCCACCCATTTCTTTGGCAGAGCTTACCATCATCTATCATGATTTAGCATCCTGCGATACGTCTGACCCAGATGGCTGATAAGACGTCAGGCTGATATATATTTTAATATTCCACCCTGATTACACTCTACTGAGCACAATTAATATGTCTGCCAATAATTTACTACTGAATAAACCTATAATATTTATGTAATATTTTCTGAACATTTTCCTTTAGTCTCTTGCATACAATATTTTACAATTCATGGGCTTACAATTAAGGGCTCACGATTAATGTTGCCGAGGTCCATTGACACCAGGTAGTCGCGGCTTCCCACGTACATCCTGTCCTGATCCTGGTCTAGGAGAAGGATCCTATAGTCACTGGTATTAAAGCCGAAGCTGAAGAAGCGCGCGGTGCGGGACTCCATGAGCTCTGCAGAAAGACACAGAAAGTGACACCAAATTAACATTACAAATTAGTGGACAGACATCGCAAAAACTTATATACTCAGACACAGATTTATACAGTTGGGAAAATAAGTATTTGATACGCTGCCGATTATGCAAGTTTTCCCACCTACAAAGAATGGAGAGGTCCCTAATTTTTATCGTAGGTTCACTTCACTTGGGAGAGACAGAACCTTTAAAAAAAAAAAAAACTGAAAATCACATTGTATGAATTTTACATAATTAATTTGCATTTTATTGCATGAAATAAGTATTGGATCACCGACCAACCAGCAAGAATTCTGTCTCTCACAGACCTGTTAATTTGCTAGTTTTTCTTTAAGAAATCCTCATACTCTGCACTCATTATCTTTATTAATTGACACCTGTCCAAACACTCAGTCAATCACACTCCAACCTCTCCACCATGGCCAAGACCAGAGAGCTGTCTAAGGACACCAAGGACAAAATTGGAGACCTGCACAAGGCTGGGATGGGCTATAGGACAATAGGTGAGAAGGCAACAACTGTTGGCTCAATTATTAGAAGATGGAAGAAACACAAGATGACTGTCAATGTTCCTCGGTCTGGGGCTCCATATAAGATCTTGTGAGAAAGGTCAGAAATCAGCCCAGAACTACATGGGAAGGACCCGGGCAATGTCCTGAAGAGAGTTGTGACCACAGTCTCACACATTACCGTTAGTGACACACTACGCTGCCATGGATTAAAAACCTGCAGGGCACGTAAGGTCCCTCTACTCCTGCCAGCACATGTCCAGAGCCATTTGAAGTTTGCCAATGACCATCTAGATGATCCAGAGGAGGCATGGGAGAAGGTCATGTGGTCTGATGAGACCAAAATAGAACTTTTTGGTATCAACTCCACTCGACGTGTTTGGAGGAAGAAGGATGAGTACAACCCCAAGATCACCGTCCCAACCGTGAAGCATGGTGGGGGAAACATCATACTTTGGAAGTGTTTTTCTGCAAAGGGGACAGGACGACTGCACCGTATCGAAGGAAGGATGGATGGGGTCTCATATATTGCATGATTTTGGCCAACAACCTCCTTCCCTCAGTAAGAGCTTTGAAGATGGGTTGTGGCTGGGTCTTCCAGCATGACAATGACCCAAAAGACACAGCCAGGACAACAAAGGAGTGGCTCCATAAGAAGCATTTCAAGGTCCTGGAGTGGCCTAGCCAGTCTCCAAACCTGAACCCAATAGAAAATCTTTGGAGGGAACGGAAACTCAATGTTGGTCAGCGACAGCCCCAAAACCTGAAAGATCTGGAGAAGATCTGTATGGAGGAGGGGGCCAAAATCCCTGCTGCAGTGTGTGCAAACCTGGTCAAGAATTACAGGAAACATCTGACCTCTGTAACTGCAAACAAAGGTTTCTATACAAATATTACGTTCTGTTTTTCTATTGTAGCAAATACTTATTTCATGGAATAAAAAGTAAATTAATTATGTAAAAATCATATAATGTGATTTTAAGGATTTTTTTTAAGACTCTGCCTCTAACAGTTTAAGTGTACCTACGATAAACATTACAGACCTCCCCATTCTTTGTAGGTGGGAAAACTTGCAAAATCAGCAGTACTTATTTTCCCCCACTGTGTGTGTGTGTGTATATATGTATGTATGTATACACACACATATACAGTACAGACCAAAAGTTTGGACACACC
>VIAB01000149.1:95567-110345 GCA_009801035.1 Oophaga pumilio
CCCCACAGTAGGCACAGGCAGGATGGATGCCGAAGCATGTGCCCCACAGTAGGCACAGGCAGAATGGATGCCACAGCATGTACCCCACAGTAGGCACAGGCAGGATGAATGCCAAAGCATGCACCCCACAGTAGGCACAGGCAGGATGGATGCCAAAGCATGCACCCCACAGTAGCCACGAGCAGGATGGATGCCTAGGCATGCATCCACCATAATGATCCCCTGTAATAAAACCGCATGTTATACATTTGGTGGCCCACTGTATAGAAAACGCTAGTCTACTGTGTTTTCGTAAACAGTTAAACAAACAGTATATGGGATAGAAGGAGGCAGAAAAAAACACGATTGATTGCATATGGAAACGTTACAGTACATATCAGAAAGAGCTCCTGGCGTATACTATGGGCTAAGTGCACTGACGCAGTGTGTACCTAGCCTTCCACATCTACTGAGAATGATGCTTGTGCACAACACCATGCACCAGTCCAACACTTCTTTTCCTTGGCTAGGTGCAGTCGACTGTGTATTCTCTCGTGAGAGAGCATCGGGTCGATTATGCAAATGACACTCTGATCATCATCTGATCAAACTCTGAACAGAGTGCGATTTGCATAATTGATTCCATTGTCTCAGATGATGGAGAAAAATATTTGTCCATGTCCTCCATTCTGTGAGACCGCAGAAATCAGACAGCACTCAGATGTCATCCTTCTGCAATCCGATGGTTTCCCCTGACTCATTGACTTGAATGGCCAAGTACAATCCGAATATCCATCCAACTCTGGCATGCTGCAATTTTGTTTTCATGGACCGGCAATGTCTGAGGAAAAAATCGGACAAGTGCACAGCCCCATAGAAAAACACTGGTCCGCGTGTGATCCGATGTTTTGTTGGATCACATTCAGTCCGAAAATACGGCCATGTGCACGAGCCCTTAGGGTAGATGATAACTTATTATTGGGTGTGCAGCTTATGGGACGTCAGAACAGAGTACTTTCATCTCTATTAAAATGGAGCAATAGTGATCTTGCTCAACTGCTGCTACATTCCTATACTATGGACAAAACCTAAGATGAAAACAAAGTGAGCAAATATCCTGCAGTAAACAAATAAACAGCAATAGTGAATGAAAATAATATAGGGTACTTAGTTAACATAATTTTGATTAAAAAACAAAACTCATCCCACTACGTCAAGGTGACCCTATTCGGGACGGTCCTAACCTCTAGTAATAAAACCTTACCATATGACAAATGATGTAAAAGTGAATAGAGACTGAGACCCCAACTAATGGAAAAGCAGCCACGTATGGAGCGAGGCCATGCCCACTGGAAGGGTTCTGGCCGAGAGTATGTATAACGCATATAAACTATGGTTGCCAACCGTCCGTAAATTTATGTGCAGTCCGTAAAAACTTGGCGCTTTTCTGTGCCATCCATAGTGTCTGTGAATTTTCCCACCTCCCTCAAAGTTTGCACTTCGCATGTGCTAAAAAGGCTGCCATGCTCAGTACAAACAGGACCCAACCCAGAAGAAGAGTCGTATGGGAAAACATCTTCCAATCCCCGCCAAGCGCACAACCATGACGCCATTTGTATCCACCTTCCAAGGGAAGATGTGGTGTTGGGAGCGGCAGCTGCTTGGCTGGTGGCGAGTATAATGCTGTGTGTCTGTCTTCAAATTCTCATACACAGCACCATACGGTATATACAGGTTCACACTATACCCAAACTGTATATAAAATGTCTGTATATACAGTATGCACATTGGGTCTGTTTGTATAGTACAGTGCTGTGAATGTGTATGTGCCTGTGGCCAGCAATATCCCTGCAGGCTACAGAGACACTTATCAAGTCTAGGAGCTGCAATATATGAATTTGTGGACTTTTTTTGTGTAGAGCACTAGGGAGCCCCAGCAAAAAAAAAAAAACCACTGGTGTTGCTGTTTCCCATGACCACCTGCATCTTGCCTTTTGGATACTGGGATTACTTATATTAGCATACCTCCCAACTTTTGAAGACGCGAAAGAGGGACAAAGGTTGCGGCGCGTGCAGCGGCAAATTTTAGGCCACGCCCTGACCACACCCATTTCACAACTAGTCACACCCATGTCCACGCCCCAACCACACCCATTTAGCACTGGTGACCACACTGACTGGTACTGAGTGCACAGTGACTGGTACTGAGTAAAAGAAAGAAAGAACAGAGAGAGAAAAAAGAAAACAGAGAGAAAGAAAGAGGGGAAAGCAAGAAAGAACAGAGAGTAGAGAGAGAAAGAAATAAACAAAGAAAGGGGAAACAAACAACAGAGAGAGAGAAAAAAAGAAAGAGGGGAAGAAAGAATAGAGAGGGAGGGAGAAAGAAAGAGGGGAAAGAAAGAACAGAGAGAGAAAGAAAGAAAGACGGGAAAGAAAGAACAAAGAGAAAGGAAGACGGGAAAGAAAGAACAAAGAGAGAAAAAAAGAAAGAAAAGAAAGAAAGAACAGAGAGAGAAAGAAAGATGGAAAAAAAAGAAAGAACAGAGAGGGAGGGAGAAAGAAAGAGGGGAAAGAAAGAAGAGAGAGAAAGAAAGACTATTATTAGTACAAGACATCTTGAATGTAACACCAGAAGCAGGTCCCAAACTTAACCCGAGGCAAGGTAACTATTGGTGTATACGTGCATGAATGTGAGACCTAGTATTGTATATCCTCGCAATGATCTGCACTGGATTATGCTTGAGATTGTACTAGATTATTATTTTAAGATAGTTACTGTAACTTTTCCTCATTGGCTTGTGTACTTGTGTTGCAGCTAAGTTCCTCGATAGATAGATAGATAGATAGATAGATAGATAGATAGATAGATAGATAGATAGATAGATAGATAGATAGTTATCTCCTGGGATTACTTTATGGAGGTCTAGAGGTCCCAGATCTGTTCATGTCAATGGATGCTAATGTTACAGAAATTAGGACATTAAAGGCTGCTTCTTCTATCAATAGAGCATCATAAAAATCATCTCAAAATCAGGGCTGTGTGCTGTGCCAGGCAAATTAGTGTGGATTTTGCTACATCTGGTTAAACAACAAAGTTGCAGCAGAACATCAATAAAGGTGGCCATACAGATTAGATGAATGGCCAAATAGTATTCCAAAAAAAAAAAAACATTGTTCAAGTTGGGCTTCAACATTTACAAATTAATTTTTGTTCTTAGAAAAGATAAACCGCAGCCAGAGGTATCAGTCAGCGGCTTTTTCCCTCTCTATATCGAGAAAACATGTCTACAGGCAGGACACGGCCATTAATAATATTTCTAAACCTGCAGGCTGAATATAAAATCTTTACTGATGCCATATGTGCCGCTAGAAAGTCCATACAATGCCATTAGTGACCCTATCATATGGTGAGCACTTGTAGCATGAATATAGGGCAGAAAGCAGCAGCAGACCGCTCTATATGCATGCATCCTCTCGGGATAGCTTAAGTTTCATGTGCGTCGAAGGCACTTGGTCTGTCGTCCTTTCTGCCAAAAGACTAATTTTCTTGTGAATAAGAGAAGTCTCCTGTACCCCAATCCTAACTGTTGACAGTCGCCTACCCAATTAATTGCATTTACACGAATGAATTCCTGCCCCAAGGCAAGAATCAAAATTTTTTTTCCTTTGCTTCCGAGAGCGCGTAGAGAGTTCTGCAAGGATACTTAGTGCCGGAGGCAAAACTTCTAACTTATGCTGCCGTACTCCCCCCCCCTTCCCAGTAAACACAGAAAATATACATTTATTCAGCGATGTACTCAGCTGAACGATTCTGTAGATTGTTTCCATGGCAGCAGCCCAAAATGGGGAAACATGACGGAACACGCATCCATAGACAGGCATGGCCTTTTGCCTTTTATGCTTCAAAGTTTTTTTTTTTAAATGTGGAAAGTCATTATTAAATATTCCCAACAGATCTCAGTCGCTCGGTGAGATCTCTTCTACACAGTCATCCCTACAAATAAAGCCGTTCCTGAAGCATCAAATCATTCAGAAGGGGTGAGCAGGAAATATGGAGACCGTCAGTCAACCAGAAATGGGACAGTAAATTGACAGCGGAGATGTCAGGAATCAGGATGCAATGTACATAGCTATTGCACTGGCTATAAAGCTGCGGCTAAGTCCCTACTAAATGCAGTAAAGAAGAGGGCTAATGCTGCTATTTTCTGCAAAATCATGTGGCTATTACCAATTAATTGGAAATCAGTGCCAATCTAAAGGGGAAAAAAAAAGGACAAATCAGTCTGGTTTTCGGCTGCCACTGTGTCTGACTGTCAGGAGTCAATTGTGGGAAATTCCAATTAGCAGGCAAACGGTCTACATATTAATAAATGTTTAATACACCTCTGTGAAACCACAAATGGATTTATTATGACAGTGTGCCCACGCCACAATTACTACCAACAAGGATTTGTGCCATAGCTTAATTCCTGCCCACACAGCAACTTGCATCTCACAAAAATAACGCTGCCAGGTTTATTCCAACACAGAAGCGCTATAGGGAATTTTTATAAAACAATGTACAGTATCAGATCATATATCAGCCCATTTTGGTGCCACAAAGCAACACCGTAAATCAAATTGTCCACACGAACCAGATGCACAAGTGAATAGTGAATCTCTTGAGACTATTGTTACAGAAAAATATACACACGAGACAATTAACTACTCCCGTAATTCACACTAGCATTTCTTAATGAATGGTTACAATAAAGCAGTGATGGAAAATAAATACTACGGGCATGGTTGGAGTCAAAGCAATAATGTGTGCGCTTCTTATATACAAAGGGGAGCATCCTGTTGTAATAATGTGATGAGACGACATAAGGAGGAGTTACATGTAACATCACAAGTGCGAAACGTACAACAGGTGACAGATTTCTGCACTGGCAATTCTCACATAATACACAGAATAGCCACTAATGTAAAGCATCACATCTGCAATGCAGCCTTGAGTTATACACAGATCAGCATTCTGAGCACTGCTAGATCTGCAACAGATAAAACAGGGATTCCATCAAAAGGAGTCCAGTAAGTGATAAATCGCTGGAATCAGGGACTCTTCCCCTACATGATGCTGCTCTCAGATTACATACCAAAACCTGCTGACATTCATTTTAAGCTGATCATACACAAGTGGGCAGCACGGTGGCTCAGTGGTTAGCACTGCAGCGCTGAGGCTCTGGGTTCAAATCCCACCAGGGACAACATCTGCAAGGAGTTTGTATGTTCTCCCTGTGTTTGTGTGGGTTTCCTCCGGGTTATCCGGTTTCCTCCCACACTCCAAAGACATAGTGATAGGAAATCAAGATTGTGAGCCCGGGGATAGCGATGATAATGTGTGCGGAATATGTTAGCGCTATATAAAAATAAAGATTATTTATTATTAAGTGTAAGCGGTCGACTACGATCTTCCTCCATCCCTCCCGTACATGTAAATGCTCAGTCAGATCATCTGCCAGCGGTTTATCTTCCTGACAAACAAAAAAGGATCAAATGATTTAATTATATGGATAGACAGAAAAACAGTTTGGCACATCCATCTGATAAAATAAAAGCCCTTTATTAGAATTCCATTAATAGCAATGGACCCATACAAAGATGCTAAAAACTGACGCATCAAACACCCTTAATCATAGCATGACAAAAGAATCATGGGAGTCTTGTTTTATCCTATGGGAACCCATGAATGTTTGCCAAACAGGGGGGTGCTATGTGTATGGAAAGAAAAAAATAAGAGTACAAATAAGTAACCTAATAAACACCCAAGGAAAAAACTATTATACGAAACGAATAAATGAAAAACAGATCATTTCCAAAATTCATACATCAGTATATTTTGCATTCAGGATTAAGATCCAAAAGGCTTTGATTAAGGGAGTTTGTTGGGTTTTACCGGAAGAATGTGCTGAACTTTTCCTCTCTCTATTGGCAATTTTGCGGTGCCACCCCAGCAGGATCTAGCATCCACCTAGTGTGACATTCTCGGCTTTTCATCCAACGAGCAGGCGTGGTGAGCTTCCATTGTTTTTTCATTTAATTATAAGCTAGCCATCCTTGTTGTCCAGTGGCATAATGTTTTAGGTGACAGCCACACATATTATATGGTCAACTGATCCCATCGAAGTAGGCAGTTTTATCTAATGTGTATGGAGGCATTCAACGTTTTACCAGTCAGGAGTGTGGGAAGACTAAGAGAAATCCACTGTTGTATCTGACATGTGGGCCATATTGGTTCTCGTCCAGCTTTCTCAGAAACAAATAAAGCGAATACTGAACATAGGCTGAGTAAGATTTCATAACTGTATATTAATTCTATCACAGTATTCATAAAACTTAGATTTATCTCTTCCTGCGGGGGAGGGGGGAAAGAAATATGGTCCAAGTATCTTCAGCAGGCAATGGGTTGTCGTGTGACCTTAGATGAAGATACACATGACAGGGTTCAATGAATGTGTTTGGAGCTTGGAAGCACCTGGCATTGTACAAAGTGATATATTGGATTACTTCCAGGGGGTCTTTTTAGCATTAACCCACAGATCAGTGCTGCCCTGAAGGGCTTGCAACAGCTTGGAAGTTGTCCTCCCCCATCATCATCATAAAAGACGGTGAAGTTCTGTAATCTGCAAAATACACACAACGCAAAGTCCTAGGATTCATGGTCTAAATACATAAAAGAAGAAGTTTGGATAGTACACAGGATAAAAAGGGAACTGTAAAACTTATAATTCCTCGATATTCCTCCAGTAGTATCAGATATGACAATTCTGATCTATCACCATCCATTTAAAGTGGGGGCCAGATCTCCGTTCGGAGGTGGGAAGACCGCGGCATCCCATCGTTGGCTGCTGAAGTCAGGTGGCTCGACACCAGCTGTTTCTCTGATGGTGTGCTATTCTGGTTGACTGGCCACTGCGGCTGATCATGAGCTGTGGAGGTTATGAGGCTTCTAAGCGGAGAAGCCATTGCTTCCGAAGTTGGCCCAAACCTCCAGAGCAGCATGCGCTAGATCCACAGGAGTGCTGCAGGGCAAGGATTTTTTATTTTATACTAAAAAAAAAAATAGGAGAAAGATAAAAGGGAGCATCACTGTCTAGCCCAAACCTAATGGTAGAGGTGCTCAGATAAATTACATAGGGTTTAAACCACCACCAGATTATGGTAGCCTCTTGGGCAGGTAAGTTTAGGTTTTGTCCTGATTTTTCTTTTTTGTTTTTAATCCCATTGGGAAAACATTACAAGGTCATATGAGGTAGTTACCAGGACACCGAGGCTTACAGTAAACCAAAAACACACATAAATGTAAGAGCTAGTAAACAGTTATTGACAACTTGGCAGATAATGTTCCTGCTAATACAGTCGAGTTCCCGTCAGCGTGGGGCCATTGTGGTATGGAGGACAATATGTTATTGTGAAATCCCTGACTGCACCGAGCACTGAAATAAGAGAACGCACTTATGTCAATCAAGGTCCATCTTTTACCTTCCGAATAACAAGTCAGTTGTTCAAAAGAAAGTGATATCATCCCTGAGAGGAAAACCTACCCATGACGATTAAGTGCTGTCTGGAAACATGGAGTATTGTATACTTTATACAACTGCAAGGAGATATGCTCTTTATTTTTCCTAGCCACCTGTCAACATATGGAGCAGCTCAGCCAACAACCACCCGATTGTGACAATAAAGGGTTCTTGTTAGGGTCAATCCAGAAGGCAAATGTCCAAAGGATTTCTTGTCAGAAAAAATCCTACCAAGAAGAATCATCTCAGAACTTTTTCCACCTTTAATGTTGTCCATAATCTGTACAAGAGGGAGAAAAATAAAAATAACAAAACTAAAATAATGTGATTGCGTAAGTGTGAACACTCTCTTATAATTGGGGATGTGGTTGTGTTCAGAATTAGCCAATCACATGTATACTCACGTTACATAGTAGTCAGAACATGACTGTCATCATTTACAGTGATTCTGATTAACCCCATAGAAAGTTTAGCTGTTCTAGGAGGATTTGACATTTTCTTAGTTGCATTTCACAGCAAAATTCATAAACAGCTTACAACACAGCATAGGGATCTCATTATTGAAAGTTATCAGTCGGGAGAAAGGTACAAAAATATTTCCAAGGCATTCGGTCATCAAGAAGTGGATTAAATTTGCCTGAACAGTGACATCACCTAGAAATGGATGACACTCAAAAATTGATGAAAAGACAAGAGGAAATACAGCAACATTAAAGGAGCTGCATGAATTTCTGGCAAGTACTGTCTGTTTACTGCATGTGACAACAATCTCCTGTATTCTTCATATGTCTGACCTGTGGGGTAGGGTGGCAAGACAGAAGCCTTTTCTTACACACGAAAGCATCAGAGTCCAGCTATGTTTTGCCAAAACCTACATCAAGTCTACCAAAAGCATGTAGGAAAACATGTTATGGCTGATGAGGCCAAGGTTGAATGTTTTGGTCATAATTCTAAAAAGGTATGTTTGTCGCAAAGCTAACACTGTGCATCACCAAAAGAACGCCATACCCATTTAGAGGTTGATAAAGTTTACTGAATTTTAATAAAATCTATGTTATTAAATTATATAAGATGAAGAACTTAATAAGTAAAACAAGGCTATAAAGCTATGATAACAGACCTATCAATAAACATTAATAATCCAACTAGAAGAGACCGTTTTTACCAATCACCATTACACCACATAAGAACACAGATCGGATTGAAGGTAGGTTGACAACCACACCGACAGCTCAGTGGGACACGGGCTGGAAAGTCTCTATCCAAATCTGTCACCAGATTTCATAGACATTATTAAAAAGATTCCTGATATCTGATTACACTGATGTACTTGTTCGAAAATCCATGTCAGAAAGGCTGTGTAATCCTTTTTTTTTAATTTAAATTCTATTTCCGCCCACCCAGCCTGATTAGGAGCTCATTAGTGTCCCCTCCTCCCTGCTGAGATCTCACATTGCTCAGTACAAGCTGCAGTTGTCAGTCAGGCTGGGTGGGTGCGCAGGTGGAGACCGAATGCATTGGACTTATGAGAGCTATCAATAGTGGACTAAAATTCTCAGTTTAATATCACATCACACAGCCATTCTGACATGGATTTCCAAAGTACGAATGACAGCTTCATCATGTCTAGTTGTGAAGTTAGTATTCTGAAATCTGGTGACAGATACGCTCTGAGCAGAGAATTTTTGCAGGCTATGAATTGGCAAAAAAATAAAAAGTAATGTTTGATCAGCAAGAGAGCAACAGAAAAAAATCTGCAAAGGTCAAGGAAATAGGAAACTTTTGAAAAAAGTACTGATAAAATGGGACAGATGACACAAAGGCAACTAGCCAGATCTAAACATGCCATATCATACATAGTACAAGGTAACTGATAAGACTTCCTCGCCTTCAATAGCTGCTTTCAATATTTAGGTGGTGAACAACTACTACACACTCTCCACCGAGAAGTTGCTGCTTGACGACTTGCGGCACACTATGATAAGACGGCTATCAGACACTTTTAGGTTGCTAGCACTTCGTCAGCTGGAAAACCACTTGTCTTCCAACCAGTTAATGTTTATCATGAAACTTCACACAAGTGCTGCTCCTCCATATACACTGTGCTCTAATAAGAGGTGGAATGCAAAGCTACATTGGCAGCATAAGACTATGTTCACACTAATCCAGTGCATTTTGCTGGATGCATAAGCCTAAATTGCAAAAACAAAATGTATTTAGATGTCTATGGCAGAGTAATGTTCTTTGAGTGATTTGTGAAGCTTACGTTTTACTGAAGAAGAAAAAAACAAAAACCTTATAAAAGACAAATATTTTACTCCATTCTTCTCAATGGGAGATATATTGAAAAGTAAAGCAGCACACAGTCCCTGCACCTCCCATAGAGTTGGTGCCTCCAAAATCCAAGGGGGGAACCTGTCTAAGGGGACGGGACGTGCACACGTTTAGTATTTGGTGCAGAAATGTCTGCATCCCTGGGCAGGAAAAAAACACAGCATAAAATATGAGCATTTTTGTGCGTTTTTCACATGCGTATTTGCTTCAGATTTTTTTCCTCTCATTAGTATGGGTGAAATCTGCAGCAAACATCTGAAAGAATTGACATGCTGCAGATTTAAATCTGCAAATCAAAAATAAGTGACAAGGATTTATATCAGATTCACCCAGTGAGGATCAATAATATGAAGTGCATAAGCTGCTGTGAACCCATACAATGCCTGGATGTTATAAATTAGGATTTTTGATTGCAGTTACCTCAATAAGAAAAATGTAGGAGGAAGGTGTAGAAGGAACCTTTATCGATTATCGATGACTAATTTAAAGGGCTAAGGGCTAAAAAAAAAAACCCAAGGTATACTGAAATACCGCGAAAGCTACCTACCTACATTAAAAAAAACCTGCAGATTTTAATCCATGAAGAAGACATACCCCTCACGCTTTATTTCTGCTGGTCGGTGGTGGATTATCAGCGATCAAACATTACCTGTCCAAAAGCCAAGCGGAGGATGTCAGTGTTTAAGCTCCATAAAACTTGTCTAATAACTATTAAAACCACTTCCTAACCCAAAATGCCTCCACATTGTGCCAGTCATTGCACTGGTTACCCATGCACTACAGAGTGCAATATAAACTGCTCTCTCACAGACAAAGCCCTTCATAGTTCTGCACCACCCTACATCTCCTCCCTCATCTCAGTCTATATGCTCTCTGTTTTGCAACTGATCTAAGACTAAAGGTACTGCCACACTAAACAATATCGCTAACGGGATCGCTAAAAAACGTCACTATTTAGCGATCCCGTTAGCGATGTTGCTGTGTGTGGCAGCTTCCGGCGACGAGCTTCCTGCTGGGATCTCGCTCGTCGCCGGAAACGATCCGGACCCTATTCTCGTCGCTGGCGCTCCCGCTGGGTGAGTATGTATCGCTGTGTGGCACCTTTTCTTAGCGATTTAGCGGTACTTTTGTACCGCTAAATCGCTAAGAAGATCGCTAACGGCGATAGCGTCGTTAGCTATATCGCTAAATGTGGCACACATTTAGCGATATTAAAACGATCCCGCTAGCGATCTCATTAGTATGCGCCGCTAACGAGATCGTTAGCGGGAGCGTTTAGTGTGGCAGTACCTTAACATCCTCCATAATCCGAACCTCCTACTTCCATCTCCAAGACTTCTCTTGTGCTGCGCCAGTTTTCTGGAATGCACAACCCCAGAGAATCTGATTAATACAGAGCAGGGCCCTCAATCCTCCTGTAACAAACTATGTGTTACTTTGAAATGTCTTTATTGTTTGTACATGTCCCTGCTCAATTGTAAAGTGTTACGGAATATGTTGGTGCTTTATAAAGAAAATTATTGTCACCTGTAATCCAACCCAAAGACAGTATATTAAGCACAGAAGGGCTACTCTTTGGGTCATCGATCATTAAACCAATGCAATTTTATTCCAAGATGATTTTCATATGCAAGTAGTGTCTTCACCAAACTAGTTATGAGGCTTACAGCACCAGATAAAACTTTCTACCAAAGTATTTCCAAAACCCAGAGAGTCCTGACTTACGTCGGCTTTTGAATAACCTTTCTATCTCATCAAACATATCTATTAAAATTAAAAAAGGTCAGCGTCTCGGAGAAAGCTTGCCGCCAGAATTGGCAATATAGATTTCCGCACAAGCTGTCCATGTTTCTTCGTGGTAGGTTGCGTCGAGCGTTGTCAAAACCTTGTTACTTGTGTACATGACAAGTACAACATTTCAGTGCCAGCAATAAGCCTTATGTTTACAGACGTTGTGCTGGATAATCCAGCTGCTGAGAATGTGCCGAACAATCATTTCTGAAGAACTCAAATGTCGATGCTCGTAGATTCCTCCGTCATTACTACTGTCATACTTAATTCGGTTGTTATAACAAACCTTCTCCCCAATCACTGTAATGGCAACCAATGCATCTGGCAATAACTATTATCTTATGATAAACTGCTTTAGAGATAATAGCCACATTCTCAAAAAATATTGCTTGAGAATTGATGTAGGGTTGTAAATGATGGGAGATTATGTCCCCCCCTCTCTAAATGTACTTCTGGTTAATGTGCAGAGAGATAGATGACAGCAAAGTCTTGAGTGCCGCCAAGTCTCCTTGCACCCTACTCCAGCCCTTGAGGCCTTACAGGGAACTTATCAAAGATTCATGAGGCCCAAATCATGGGCACCATTTTCTTCTAGCATAGCGACAAACTACTTCCAAAATTAATACTATGTTATCTTTATCTCTGCTGTTTGTATAAAAAGAAAAAAAAATTGGACGAACTTGTAACACTTTGGCATTTATTAGATTACGCAATGACAGTAATACTACATAACTGCATTGTCCCTTACAGTGTGTGCCCATGGGAAAATTACAGATTAGCCTTTTATGGATCCATAATATAGGGCGCAGGGTCCGTCATGGGCACATATACTGCCTCCACAGCATGCTGCATTTATCTGCACATGGAAGTACCAAGTGGGTATCTAAACCGTTTCTTATGACACATTAATAACTTTTTTTTTTATTCAGCCAGTTCTTTCATAGGAAAAATTCATACATGATAATTCCTGCCACCATCCAATTCATCTCAATGAGACTTGCAGAAATCCATGCTCCTTGCTGCAGAATCAATGCTATTCAGATGAATGTTGCGGAAGTCTCTTGAATGTGAATGGCCCCAATGAGCAGGGGAACGAGCATTCATAAAAATGATTATCATCCCCATCTGAATGAATATGCTGGCAAACATTAGGTGGAAAATGCTAATTTGTCAGGTGTGATTTTCTCTGCAGCACATTGTTCTGTGTATATGTGTGATGTGCTGCCGATTACGTAATTTTCTATTAATGATCGCTCTGTGCTCACAGAATAACGGTCAGCTGGTCTACATAGGCCATAAAATGACCTATGGTGTGTAGCCGATCGTTTAAGCATGGGATTGGGCAGTGTAATGTTTTACACTAGGGTAAGGTCCCCACCTTTTGCAGGTTATGAGCTACTTGCTTCATTCTCCAGTCCCCCGTTCTCTTATGATTTTTGGACTCCATTCTAATGCATCCAATTTGGCTGATTAATACAGGCTTTCTTTTCTCCCACAGCAAAATATTCTTTGACATAATAAAAAGAAAAGAAATACCGTACAGCTTTATCATATGTATCGCTCTGTAACTGCATTAATCATTAATTACAACTGTACACAAGGACAAGGCTGTCATTAAAATCCAAGAATGCCAAATAGGCAAAAGACTAAACATTTACTGAACAAAACAAAAGCCTGCCAGTAATATATCAAGCAATCTATAAACCAGAGTAATAAAATGAGACAGAAACGGCAACAAACGTTTTGTGCCCCCATTAATGTTTATTTTCTACTTCCATGCCTCCAATGAAAGCGGTTACAAGGGGTCCCAAATAGAGGGCTGCTCTTCCTGGGTGAGCCGGGTCTCACAATTGCTGGAAAACTTTGTAATGGTTCGATAAGCTTGAGTGCCTTGGATTTAATAGAGCAGAATATAATAGAGGCAGTTCAGTCACAGTGTTTGGATGGGAGGTAGAGACCACTCGGGAGATGCGGTAGACTGGAAAAAGGATGATTCAGATCTTTGTACCACAAAGCTGTCAGCCTCCGAGGACAGTCAGTACCAAGGTGTTTGCAGAACATATCCTTTTATTAAAAAAAAAATTAAAAAGTATTGATTTCAATCAGTATGCCCCTGTTTATGGCAGCTAGAGAATACCCCGGAAATATAGCCCTTGAGCTGTCCTTCAGCCCTCACTGTCGTTCGAAGCTTCTTTTGCAGATTTCCTCAGTTTTACAGGAAAAAAGTGAGGTATGCTGCGATATTTTATTTTGTAGAGTTTCTGACAACATGCTAGAACTCCAGCGCACCCCAATGTAGTCAACGCTGATCCGTCGGGCACCATTGTGTCAAGTCATGTGAAGGATCGGTCACGGCATACATTCAGATTTTTTTTCTCTGCTCCTATTACTAACGTGAAAACAGCCCAAGTTGTGCAGAAGACAGCCGATGTATGAGGGAATAACTAAGTACTTCTAGAAATAAAGAGATTGCCCAAGATTTTTTTTTCCTTTAACCGTACCAAATAAATTCTTAATGAGATCTCATCACAAGGCCATGTACATTAACATTAAATTAATCTTGCAATATTCCTTAAATATGATGGTCATAAGGAGTTCAACAAAACAAATTTCTTTTCAGGATTTTCTGGTGTTGTCCAATAAGCATTATAAAATATATTCATATATTTAATATTTATCCACAGGATAAGGGATAAATGTATGATCACTGGGGATTCGACTGCTTGGACCTCCATGAGTACGAATGAGCGATCACTGCTCTAATTACTTCTAAAAGGAGAAATGTAGATAAAAGTTACCGTATATTAGTCTCGAACTGCTATGACTAAGGACGGAAGCATGTAGGTAAGATATGGATATCCTGTTTGTATGGTATTTTAAGAAATAAATGTTGATGTTAACTAATTCTGGATGAGTCGCTAGATTATTTTATTTTAGGAAATAAATGTTGATGTTAACTAATTCTGGATGAGTCGCTAGATTATTTATTTTTCGCCAGTCCCATGGTAATGTGAGGAGCAGAGGTCATACGTGAGCATTGGCACTCCATTCACACATGGGACTTTGAGACTCACTGTTGTGATTTGGTAGCTGAGGAGAGCAGGCAAAAACGGCA
>VIAB01000149.1:142956-154417 GCA_009801035.1 Oophaga pumilio
CACTGGCTTGCCCTCTCTGGCGGAGAAAATTGCGCGGGAGCACAAGCCAGTTTTTTTCCATGAATTAATCCTTTAATTTAACACCTATAGCTCCAAAATTTTACACACATACACTACCAATATTAGTGAGGGTCATATAAAAAAATAACGGATATGCAATGGTTTACTGTATGTAAACCATGAAACCATGTCTCATATCCTGTAGGGGTTCTGTAATGTTTCTACAGATGCCGACAATTGAATTTTCACCTATAGTGCTATCTATATCTCTGTGAAATATAAATATATATATAGGTGACCTGTGGAAGCGCAGTGTGCGCAAAACGATTGTCGTCACGTTGCTACTCCCCAGCTCCCGTTCTCCCGCCGCACATGTCTGAATAAAGGCTTGAATTTTACCCGGTGAGTGCTTTCCATCTTTCTCTTCTGTGCTGCATATATATATATATATGTGTGTCAATGGCATATATATATATATACACACATCTATACTATGTGTATACATGTATTCTATCTATTCTATTTTAACCGGTCAGTGTGATTTTACAGTATAGCGCACTGAATTGCCAGCTTTTCTAAAGGACACCGGTGCGTATTTCTCGCAAGTCACACTCATGGTCCGTGTGGTGTGCGAGTTTTTCTCGCACCCATAGACTTGCATTGGCATTTTTCGGGCATAATACGGTGCAAATCGCAGCATGCTGCGATTTCCTCAGCACGTATAATACGGCCGAGGAGAAAACAGATGATGGGAGCTGCCCCATAGATTAACATTGGGACGAGTGCTATGCGATTTTTTCTCGCATAGCACTCGTCCATATTTCTCGCTAGTGTGACTCCGGCCTAACCCTGCTCTCCACAGTGCTGCACCACCCTCATTTCTGTCTACTACAATATCCGTTCTCTCCAGTGCTGCACCGCCCTCCATCTCCTCCCTAACCTGTCTACCACCCTACCCATCTTCCCCACAGTGGTGCACTTCCCATCTCCTCACTCATCTCCTTCTACCACCTACCCATCCTCTCCACAGTGCTGCACCGCCCTATATCTCCTCTTCAGCTCAGTTTCCATCCTTACGTATCCTCTCCACATTGCTGCACCATGCTCCATATCCTCCTCAGATCAGTCTACCACCCTACCTGTGTAGCTAATAATCTATAGATAACATTCTCCATAATCCACACCTCCAGCTCCAGTCTGCAGTACTTCTCTTGTGCTGCACCATGTCTCTGGAATACACTCTTAGACAATCCATTTTTAATTCCCAGCGTCCACAGTTTTAAGCATGCCCTAAAGATGCATCTTTTTAGGCCGGAAATCACCTTGCTAATCCATAACGAAACGTAATTGGAAATCTTGTCATATTTTTTTGTTTTATAAACAGCCTTTATAAGTGCACAACATCTTTATCACATGCTGACTGCAAGAATTTGGCTTCTCTACAGCCCTGGTTATAATCCCATCATCTGCGTCTTTTTGTAATGATTCAATTATTAGCATTATACTAGGGAACGTCACAGACTGTTTCCTGTTGTGAATGGGTTTGAGATGAGTTCTGAGCAGAGGCTCCCTCTGGTGGTTACAAGCGGTACTGGTCTGTTCAGTGAAGATTGTGAGGACTGGGAATCAGGTGTTACTGACTGGTCTTATATAAGGGAGTCACCTTCCCATCAGGGTTGCCGGTGATCAATTGTTCTGGTCTGAATCCTTGATTCCAGTTTCCTTTGTAGCCTGCTGTGTCGTGTCTGCATCTCCTGCTTACAGATAAGACATTTTCTTCTTTTTGTTTCTGTGCTTGTTTTTTGCATTTTGTCCTGCACTTCTTTGGGGGCCTTCTGGGTCCCCTCAGGGGGCTTTTGCCCTCTCAGTTTAGTTCAGCCACTGATGTTTGTACTTTTGCTTTTTCCAGTTTTTTCAGTGGCTGCTGTTTTGATTTTGTTACACCAGAGAGCTAATTTAGGTGGTAGAGGTCGTGTGATCTCAGGTGTTTTTGAAATTAGTAGAGTTGGTGCTTTCAGGGTTTTTTTGGGATTGCAGTAAGTACCCTTCCTATCCTTTTCTATTTAGTTAGTTTGGGCCCCAACGTTTGCTCATACTATTTTCTGTCTGTGTCAGTATTTCGTCTTGTCTAACCGCCATTACATGTTTGGGGGCTTGCTATTATCTTTGGGGTTCTGCTCCGGGGCAGATAGCTTTCCTATTTCTATCTTTAGGTGTAGTTAGTTTCTCAGGCTGTGACGAGGCGTCTAGGACCAACGTAGGAACGCTCCACGGCTGCCTCTAGTTGTGGTGGTTAGTCAGGGTACTGCAATCTCATAGATTCCAACTGCTCTGGTGTATTGCCTTTTTGCCTGCACTCCTCAGCTACCGAATCATAACAGTTTCCAGTGACTACACTTTATACAACCAATGAACAGAAATAAACTCTGAGTAAATTAACGAATGAGAGAAGTTTTCCTGCACCCAAAGCTGCCTGCACTAAGGAATGACAAGGGAATTTAAATCAATGTGTGTAACCAATGCTGGAATGAACCTATCACATGGATTTAAGGCCCACTACATCAATTAAGGAATTTGCATCAAAGACCCTGTGAGAACATCACAAAACATTACCAGACCCCAATCAGAGGGCAATAAAACTTTCACACTCCTTATCTATGAACTAGTCCAATATTTATTGCCACAACTGTTCATCCCTCTCCCATAATGACAGTTCTGCTTCACGTCACTTGTCTTACCTATTGCATTTTTTCTGTGCTGTGTTGTGTATAAATATGTGATTCTTCAGATTTTGTATTAGTCTTTGCCTGATGAAGAGACCTGAGTAGTCTCGAAAGCTTGCAATTTGTTACCATCTTTTCAGTTAGCCATTAAAAGGTATCAACCACTGAGGACTCTCAACTCTAAATATTTTTGTGTGTAACCAGTCACTTTAGAGTCATGTGGAGAGTGGGGAGGAATGTTGACCGGACAGATAAATCAATGTAAACCTGACTACTAAAATAACAACCTCAATATAAGTTAAATAGGATGAATAGCTACAGACTGCAAGTGAAAGGTCTGAGATTTATGACAATGTAGGGGGGGGTTGCAGAGATGTATCTGCTGTCAACTAGAGCTGGCATAGTCTGCTTAAATTTCTCATAAACCCGACTGGTTCAACATACATGCCTCCTTTCCAGTAAGCATGCACTGGCTGTGAGCTCATCCTGCTCATAGATAGATCTGCCCTGACACATAGGATGTCTCAGGATTTATACTCAGACACACAGAGGGGTGTCCCCGGGCACTGCCTGCTGTGGAGATGCAGCACGCAGCTTCACACCCGGTGACTCGAGGGATAAAGACCCAGCTGTCACACACAGATAGCGGGGCTCAGTGCTCCCTATTAATAGGCCCCCGCGGCTGCGGTGAGGTAACCGTGGTATTTTTGGGATGCGCTTGTCAAGAACAAAGTACATCAAAATCCTGACAACTGCCCTTTCCTCTTTGTTCTTCGGGAAATCAACGTTGAAGGCACGTTAAACGCACAACTGGTGCAGATCGGCGTGATTCTTGTACCCGCTGGTTCACATCCCGCTCATTTATTTATAAAGTCCAGCCATTCTCATATCCTTTTCATACTAATTTACCATATCAGAGAATTTGCTGTAGCTTGTAACATGAGTGTGTGTATAACTGGTTGCCAAGAGCCGTAAAGATGGCATGGCCCGAGCATTAGTCTCCCGCCTTACAGCCAAAAACACTGTACAAAATGGTGACAATGAGGGTGTGTTTTTTTATTGCACAAGTTTGTTTATGGAAGGATAGGTGTTGAACAGCCCTTCATTGTTCACCAACCCTTAATAATGTCAATACCAAAGAGTATGCCAACATTATCCCCCACCACCATTGCAACAGGAGGAAACATAAGACAATTCTTCACCCTTCTGCGACCTTTAAGGGTTAGAGGTCAAATACACACAAAAACACAAGGTAATCTCTTCCCCCTTGACGACCCTACGGTAAAAGGTCACTCACACACAGGACACATTTTATCGCAGGCAATAAGAGGGCTTCTGAAATGGGGGTCACAGCACTGCCCGAGGGGCTCATGACTCGGAGAGGTCAGCAAAGAAATGGTGTACGGTGCAGGTGTCAGTCTGTAAAATAATATGTTTACTACTAGACTGAACGTGCACCTTTTTCCCAGCAGGCAGGTGCCGGTCATATTATACAGGTAAAGTCTAAAGTTATATTTATACACTTTCCACAAAATATTTCAAGTTAAACATCAGTAAGTTGTGGCATCAATAACAAATCCCTTATATAATATTATTATTGTTGCATTTGCTGCTGCAGCAAGGTAAAAAAATGACAGCGTTCACATGGGAAATTCCAATTCCTCCCACCCCTTTGGCTTCCCTGCTATCGACTGGCAGACTACAGACAAATTTATGACAGTCTGGGTCCCATTCACACATGACGCCACTGCTGCATGCCCCAATGAATAGTCTGCTGATGAATAGCAAGAGGCAGAATAAGTCTGAAGAGACCATTATACCATAGAACTGGTCAAAGTGTCTGCAAAGGATTTCTATAAACATATCTGTATAGATATAAACTTACTCATCTCATATAGATCTCTAACCTGTACAAGACAAGCATCAAAGAGGTTGTGTCTAGAATCAGAGTAAGGCTAGGTTCACATCGCGTTAGTGCCATCCGTTTAACGGATCCGTTCAACGGATGTGCTAACGAGGAGCCCCAAATTGTATTTTTTATACGATCGCGTTAACGCATGGTAGCATTGCGTCGGCATGCCTTAGTAATAGAGGTCTATGCACAGCGAATGCTTCCGTTCGCTGTGCATTAGACCTAACGTACCCGAAAACACGGTAGACCGAGTTCGAAGGTGCGTCACAAAGTAACGTTCCATCGCTAACGCATGCAGATTTTGACATGCGTTAAGATGCGTTACGCTAACGGATTGCAATGGGTGTGTTAACGGATCCGTTACATTGCGTTAGTGCCACTTAGTAACGGATCCATTAAATGGATGGCACTAATGCGATGTGAGCCTAGGAACCTTAGGAAAGTAAGGCTTTAATATTACAAAATAAGCATTACTTACCTGTTGGAGCCGTTGCATCTCTCCACTGCTCCTGTATGGTCTTTGTGTACAGAGCTGCAGAGGTGACGTTTCGTTTACAACAGGTGACTGCTGCAGCCAATCAGGCCAGTGACAGGCTGCAGCAGTCATGCGTGGAAAGACATGAAGTCACCACTAAAGCCCAGTGAAAAAACAAAGTCATGGATCAATGAAGAAGCAGTTCTGGAGCGGCAGCTTGTAAATAATGATTATTTTTTGTTAAAAAAAAAAAAAATAAAAGCATTTTCTGACTTTGATACAGTTTGACCTGATCCTGGAAACCCCTGTAGGTAATTTAGAGAATGGGGCAAGTCAGGAAGCCCTCATACAAATTAGACTGTTGGTCGATCCCGCTGATACCGGTGGGTTCGGCGACATTAGTCTAATATATGCTGGGTCCTAGAGTTTCTCCTACATCAGATTAAGGCGGGTTTCACACTTCCATGCATGGACTGGCCCGTAGGTCTGCTCCACAGCCTCATATCTACTTGATGAAGCTGTTGAGTTCAGGTCAGGAGACCTATGTTTGGACCACGAAACACAGATGTGTGAAACCAGGTATAAAGTCTACATTTCCCAGAATGCAGATCATCAAATAAAGTACTGTGCAAATACTGGGCCAGTAAGGAATACCAGGAGATTTCAGCTCTGAAGCTTGTAGAATTGTGAACATAGCTTTGGAGCAAAAAATTGATCCAGTACAATATAAGTAATCCACAAAGTTTTTAAAACTTTTAGATGTACATTAATTCTTTATAAAATATTGCTCCAAGGTAAAGCTTACTCAAATCCTTGGTACCGAAAAAGCACAGCTATACAAATCATTCACACACTTGGGCCCTTACAGACTTTCCTGTTCTTTGACTTCTGCTAAATTAGTAAAATTAACAGATCTGATCGGTATCCGTAAGAATTCAGCGTCATCTTATGGCATTGGTCACAATGACCGTAAACTTGATTTTAGAAAATATCTGCCACTATGATGAATTACAGCAATTTATTCTGTCTAGGAAATTCAGATCCCATCCGAAATAAAGACCGTAAGCAAAGTCCTTGTGATATGGGATGGATGATTGTACTACATAAATTGACACAGTAGAGAAGGAAAGCCTTGACTGCCAACACATTGCTTCGTAAATCCTGTGAATGTGAATTGTGAGTTCATCTTACCTTTGTATGACAGGTAGACACGTGCCGGTCTGGAGGTCCATGTCCTCACAGAAAAGCTAAGAAGCATCAGGAGTAGAGACGGCAGCGCAGACACCAGCATGTTGCCACTACCCTAGACGCAAGGAGACAGAGTGACAACACAAAGTTTACACACCGGTATTCCCACAGTAACATCATAATATGGAAACATATCTATTCACTGTCCTACTTTAGATCACCTTTCAGGACAAATAAAAAAGGGCGTAAATCAAAACTGACCGGACGACTCATAGCAGGATATGAGATTTTATTGCTCTAATAGAGAACAAATCTGTATTTACTGAAAATGCTCTTATCTAATCTGTCCTGGGTTGTACCGGGAAGTTTCCCTTCCTTCTAGCGCAAAAGGAAAAGTGATGTGGATATTAGTCAAGCTGATAAAAATAAGCATCCCAGAATCGGGAGCAAAAGCAGACAATGAAGAGGAAATCTGTACATTTGTTTTGTTCCCAGGGCTCATTAAAACATGATCACCTAATGACGGCAGATAGCGTAGATACTTATATACATGCCCGCTGTAATGTTCACTGTCCTGAGGGAGCAGAAATGAGTGTTTAGACTAATATCGGAAGCAGTAATGTGCTCCAGAAGACGGTGCTACTTTATAAATCATACATGGCGTCTGTAAGAACCTTACCTATTAAGATATAATCCCTACAGCTATTTCCACTGACTGCAAGAAAGAAAAAAACATGCACACTCACCTTGACCAAGTGTGCAATTTTTTCTCCAATAGATCCCTATGGAAGCTGTTTATTGTTTTTACAAAGAGCGTCGGTCATGCCCAATCCCTTTTTTTCCCTCCAACATCTGCCATCGAGGGCACAGTCATAAGGTCCCCACATACAGTCTACTTTTATCTCACGTATCTAGACAACTTAAGTCCAAAATTCAGGCCCGATCCTATCCTAGTATTCACTTTGATGTCAAACGCAAGCTGAGAAAGGAGGATATTTATTTGCAAGGTCCTAAGGTCCTTGACATAATTCTCAATCAATGTTTGACTCTGCCGATATGGGAAAACGATTCTCTTGTGACTAACATTTCTCAATAATCAAGAACCTACCAAACAAGTACCCGCATGGCAGCAAATGGAGTAGACTTCCATATAGTAATTATGTGACACTTTAAAATTACATAGCAGTAATGTAGCTTTTCGGAAGTAATAACCCATAAGTAAGCAATTAACTTTTTACATTTTTGCTCCAGGCATGCTCTATCTATCTGATCTTAACTTACAAGATTCTCATCCCAGATTCTGAAACATTTTAGTGCTTTGCTGAATAAAGACTTGTTATTGCCATTTATTTAAAACTTTGTTTTTTTTTACATCGTTGTGTATATTTTTATGTCACTATAATTAAAACCGACCACAGATTAAAGGTTTATCCTAAAAATGTGACCTACTGTAAAAAAAAAAAAAAAAACATATTTCTTGTGTGGTCCGAATACAAAAAAGGTCCCAAAAATGGAAACCATGACATTATTCTACAACTAACAATGACCAGGATGTGGTCCCAGGGCAAAGCATTTCTGGGTCAAATTAGAATGCAAATGCACTTTGTCCAAAACAATTGTACCTTCGGCCCAGGGCTTTCAAGGGATTTGTGTGTAAGGGAAGGAGCGTGAGAATATACTGCGGTAAAAAGGAAGTCCTTTATAACAGGGTGTCCTTCAGTAGGATACACAAGGGAGAAATGTTAGATTTCTTATATAGGAAATAACTTATTTTTGCTCAAAGGAAATAACATTTTTAGATGTGACTGTGTTTGGGATCGCATGCATTTAAATAGCCTTGATTGAGACACGAACTATGGTTTACAGCCAGACCGGATCAGACAGTGTATTTTAGAGACTGACATGCAACAAAAAAAAGTTACATTTCTGTCATAGCTTAAAGGGAAATTCACCATCATTGTGCATACACTCTGCTCTGATTAAAAGTAACAAAACACATTACAGCATTATCACGGTTGATGACTACGGTACCAGGCGAGGATACCTGCTGAGAAACGCCACTCTGCATGATCCATTATAGAAGCCATTTAGCTCCGATAAACCTATTAGGCATTTAATCTGAAGTTAATGTCTCTGCTCCTCATTATTTTGTGCATGAAAGGATTCTAGGAAACGGCACATTAAGAAGGAGACAATAAGAGTTTTTTCCTTATTTTTTTTAATCAGTCTTCGCATGACTGGGGGAGGTGGGGAAAGGGTTAAGAGCGTAATTACTCTATTTTTGGCAGAGATATGATTTCAGGGTTTAGAAAAGGAAAGGATGGCGATACGATAGTTTGGCTTCTCTCGAAAGCAAACCACCACCTCTCAAACCTGGGACACCTCGTACCAGGCACTAGATATGGAGCAGCTCTGTGTTTTCCCATCTCTCTCCAACTTACAAAAGAGGTTAGATGGGAGGGAGAAAGAGAGCGAGAACGTGCTGGAAGGCAGGGGAACCAAAAAACAAAGAAAAGAATAGGGGAAGGCTAGAAAAAAAGGAAGAAAGAAAGTGAGAACTTAAGAGGATGTTGGGATGAGGTTAATGAGGAAAACTCAAGAAGACCAGACAGGGAGGAGACTTGAGGAGTGAGAGATGAACTTGTCAATTATGAAAAGGTGAGAGAAGGACAAGTCAAAGGAATGAGACACTGGATAGGGCGTGAATGGAGAAACGGCAAGAGGAAAGTACACAGCACAAGCTACTGTACTACGAGGAGTAGAAAAAAACAATATAGTGCAAAGAATTTGGGGAAACACTCATAGCACATGAACACTAAGGTGCAAGAGACGAGACAAATGCACCATGACCCAAACGTATCATCATCATTTACTGTCCAAATGTCCCAGTGGTAAATGTTGGAAGATATGGAACATATATACACACAAAAAAGAACATAAAACATGAGATAAAAAGTCTCTCTACATATACAGAAGAGAAAGAAAGCAAAAACATGAAATAAGAAGTCGTAGGAAAAACATGCACAAAACTTGTAAACGTTGACGGATGCCAGGTTGTTTTAGGAGCTTAGAGGAGAGCGGTACATACCTCAGATATGTTCTGGCGAGTAAGGATTTGATAAGGGAATAGGAGGCAGATATCTCCAATCAGCTGATATGACTTCGTACCATTTCGAAATGTGCATTACGGGGAGTATACGTGATCATTGGAGGCAACATGCGGGCTGTCAGACTGACAGGAGGTAAACTGCAGGTGTACCCAGGTGTGTAATCCGTCTAGAGAGAAGTTGTTACTTTTTTTTTTTTTCTTGGTCAAATCGACTTTCAAGTTGAATACAGGTTACGTAAAGGATGTCACAGGACAGAGAAGCAAGCGAATGAGACAAGTCTGCAGGTGGTTACAGTCCTAGTTTCAGAAGAAAGGTCTTGGTGTAGTACAACCCAGCAATAAACAGGTTACAAGCACAGTCCAGTTTAATACTGAGCCATGGTGTCTGTGCAGTTATGTTGGTAGAGCAAAGTGTGACTGTATGAGGGAGGGTCCGGAGTGACAGAACCTGACAGCTCTACTTTCCATTCTGTTGGAAGTGAAAAGGAAAGGGGGAGAGAAACAGTGGAGAAGGGAGGAGGGATAAGGAATGGGGGGAGAGAGAGAAGAGGGAACATAGGGGGGTGTTAAAAGAGAGCGAATAAGAGTAAGCATGGAAGGAGGGACAACCCAGCCAGAGGTATGAGGGAGGAGAAAAGATTAAAGGGAAGGAATAGGATTGGAGCAAACTACCTGATTCCAAATCACAAGGAGAACAAGATTATTCATGGAGATAAAAGGCAAACACCTGAGAGACAAAATCAGCCAACTAAGCGGGATATTGTCATAGAGGAGCACACAGAGGCAGGAGGAAAGAAGGAGAGCTGGAAAGTACCAGCAAGGCAGTGGCAGCCCTGTGAAGTCTGATCTCTCCAGGTTGCCATTAGCATGCAATTAACCTCTGACTTGCCCACAACTTAGAAACAGATTGCTGTAATGGAGAATACTAGTCTGCGCACACAGTACATCTAAAGGTAACACAAAGGCTGAAGATCCAGTCCATTCCCTCACCCTTTAGAAAAATATCGCTACTATGCACAAAGGAACCACAATGAAGGAATTTATGCACCTTCCTCTCTACTTCCAGGGGATCCTTTAGATTTTATGGTATTTGTGTGTGTGCGCGGCCCCGTGCCCAAAACATTGCAACTTTTCTTTTTTAAAGAGTCCCCCTGCGTGCCCATGAAAAAAATACTCATTACAAATTCTGTTCTTTGCATGTTCTCGTGACCTTGGCGTGCCCTTTCTGCTTTGTTTTGCCAATCCTCTCCTCTGTCAACCACCCCATTTATATACAGAGCAGGTACGTCGCTGGCAGAGCAAGCCCCCCCCAACCTTCCCATCCAAGCTCCCTACCGCGCGCAGCAGATTTCTATCCTATAGCTTCATCCATAATATAGACATATCAAGGGCATTGGAAGTGCAGGCCTTTGCTACCCTTTACCCCAAAGTCAAGACAAGGGAACACTCTGTGCTGAAAGCTGTTGACTATTCTCTGCCTCAGCGGGACGCCAAGATGTGGTAAATAACTGGACGTAGAGCATAGCAACGAGCCAAGATAGAGGCCCTAGGTTCAATGAAATCTCGAAAAAAAACATTAACTAGAAATCACCTTATTAATTCGCCTTCAGTTACGAGAGGTTCACAATAATCTTTGGCGGCGTCTCTCGATTACTATGGATGAATGAGTGTCGCCCAGACAAAACAGAGCAGTGTTTGATGAGATGGATTAGAATGATCTAATAGCTACGGTATTAAAGGACCAGGAAGATACCAGGTCCCCCCTTTAGAAGGAGGGAGGTCAGTGAATATGGCATCACATAGAAACAAACCCCAAACAGATTTCATCCCCTCCCAAAGGAATTCTAAACACACGGCTTATCATCAGAAGTCTCTATGGGATGGAGAAAACAGAGTGACAATGTAACAAAGCCTAAGATATAGAGCCTTGTGGAGACAAAATAGTCAGAGCGAACTCTAAAAACTGATACTGTAACAGCGCGATTGCTGACATACCTGGCAAGCAGGCAAGGCTACTCACTCACTCTGTGGAAGTGTGGCTGGCATGGGATAGA
>VIAB01000149.1:154762-175542 GCA_009801035.1 Oophaga pumilio
CAGATACCAAGAGGAATGAGGGCCCTGCTCGCAAGCTTACAATGATTCACAACAAAATCAGTAATCATTTTTTTCTTTTTCCTTTTAAATAATGGCACATGTAAACTTAACAGAAATATAAATGAATTTGACTAAAGAGAAATTAAACAACAATAGCCCAAAATACAAAATTTATGCAGGAAAAAAAATACATATATTTTTGGGGGGCACTGCCCATTTAAGTGAAAACACAATTTTTCAACACAAATCTATAGGAAAAGGAAAATAATATGCTTGCTTGAATTGTGCTGATTTTCAGCAATGTGCTAAAATAGCGTGAATTAATTTTACCTTAATACTAGGATGAAAAGCAATATCACATATTTAGCATGCAAAGCACAGGTGCACTATACCATCAGGACCTCATTACCTTTAGGCTTGAACATTGAGATACCAGTGCCCGGATAAAATGCCACGGCAGAGCTGCGCTTTTTCCGTTTTCTATGTAAGTGGCTTCTTTATCCCCGACAATGCAAACACTGGGTAGAAGGGACACAAAAGTCTGGAATGTGCTGAGGGTCTCATAAAGTGATCAAGGCTCCCACTGTGAGAGCTGAGCTTAATAGTCACTCACTCCTACAATTTTTGCCTGTCCCATTGAGACCACTGCCTTCTTGCCCAGTGATCATGAAGAGGACACCTACACTAATTAACAAATTGGAAGATAAGAAACAACCAGAATGAAGATGAAAGCAGATGGCGGCTCTAAAGGGAGTCTTCTAATAATTGTCTCTAAATGACATAACTAGATGGCAAATAATAGGCTCTGCTGGAATGAGGAGGCAATGCAGTGCCAAGGTTGCACCATGCCAGATGACATGAACGTTGGAGAATGCGAGGGAATCACTATCTGAGATAGACAAGTGTGCTGGAAAGCACTTATGGTAGTGTAAGTATGTGCGGCAGAGCTCTTATGCCCCGAGAGTCACTTGGGTCAGTGGTAAACCATGCTTCCATTTCTCACGAATTAGAGGAACAGATAGGTGAGGGATTTAATTGAAACGCATCATCTTGATTAGCCACTTTCCTAACAAATTTTCAGGGTGTTTCTTGCCTTCTATGTTAACATTCCTGTTAGCATGTTTAATCCTGCATTGAGAGTCAGTGATAAGAATCAGACAAACAGGCAGAGCAAGCTGGCAGGGAGCGAAAGATGAGGGGAGGGAGCAGAATGGTGGAAAAGGGGAAAAAAAAATCAGTAACCAGTTCAAAACAGTTTTATCTCTAAAGGCAGCATCCCACTGTCCTCCAAGCAGATGGTGACATTGACAGGGAATATGTGGGCGCCTGCTTGCATATTGCATCTTTCCTTATCCATAGATAGCATATGGATAAGGGTGACAATTCCGACTGCTGGCATGCCATGCTGCGTCTGTGTAAGAAATGACTCTTTACACTTATCTCAGAAACAAGCAAATTGAAGCCTGAATGCTGCATGTCTAGTGATAAATCCTGGATGTCGTACTGTACTGTGATCATTTCTCCTACCAAAAAGGGAAAAAAATCTTGGAAAAAAAAATGTATGCACAAATTTTACTGATTTATCACTTTCTATTTGATATTTAAGCTTTTTACAATAAATAAATTAGAGGACTGCTTAATAAAATACGGATTTTTGTGTACTCACCGTAAAATTATTTTCTCCGAGCCAATCATTGGGGGACACAGACCGTGGGTGTTATGCTGCTGCCACTAGGAGGCTGACACTAAGTTGAGACAAAAAGAGTTAGCTCCTTCCCTGCAGTACACACCCTCATGCTGGCTCCAAGTGAACCAGTTCAGTGCAAAAGCAGTAGGAGATCATTAATATCATATCAAGAGTACAACATATCAAACGAAAGAAAAGAAGAACAAACCGAAAGGCTAACAGGGTGGGTGCTGTGTCCCCCAATGATTGGCTTGGAGAAAAGGATTTTACGGTGAGTACACAAAAATCCCTATTTCTTCTTCGCCTCATTGGGGGACACAGACCGTGGGATGTCCCAAAGCAGTCTCTGGGTGGGGAACAACATAACAGATCGAACCCCATGTACTAACTGATTATCGAAGAGCCATCACCGCTTGCAGAATAAATCTGCCAAGGGGCGCATGTGCAGGAGTCTGAGTGTGAATACTGTAGTGCTTTAAGAATGTGTGCAGACTGGACCAAGTTGCAGCCCTGCTCTGCCGACGCCTGATGCCTTAGGCTCAAGAAGTGCCCACCGATCAAGAAGAGTGTGCTTCAATCCCCGCTGGGATAGTCTAACATCTGATGCGGTAGGACTCCTGAATAGCCCAGCGAATCCCTCTGGCTATTGTGGCCCTGAAGATACTTACGGAAGGGCGCCGTCCTCGAGACGTACTTTCTGAGAGCCCTCACCACATGCAGAGCATGAAGAGCTGTTTCCACCCGATATACTGGTGCTGGACCAAAAGAGGGAAGGACAATGTCTTCATTAAGGTGGAAAGACGAGATCACTTTGGGCAAAAAAGATGGAAACGGTCTGCTCCAAGACTCGGCTGATAAACAACATTGCGACAAGAAGGCGACTTCCCAAGACAGAACTGTCAGCGAGACGTCCTGCAATGGTTTGAAAGGGGTCTCCTGAAGAGCACCTAGGACCAAAATTAAGGTCACATGCCTCTAACGACATTCTATAGGTGGGTACCACCTGAAAGACCCCCTGAATGAAAAATCCTCACTTGCAGTTTGGAAACAACCCTGCGAGGAATAAAAACAGATAAGGCCGAGATCTGGCCCTTGAGGAAGCTAAGAGCCGAACCCGAGTCTAGGCCAGTCTGGAGAAATTTCAAAATGGAGGGAACAGGGAAGACACGAGGAGGACGTCCGCGATCCATGCACCATGCGGAAAAGGATTTCAGGTGCGGTGGTAAATGCGAGCTGATGCAGGCTTCCGAGCGCTAATCATGGTGGGAACCACCTGTTGAGAGACCCTAACTTGAGCTAGAACCGAGGCTTCAACGACCAAGCCGTTAAACACAGGGCCCCTGAGTTCTGGTGGCAAATCAGACTTTGGTAGAGCAGATCTGGACAATCCAGCAGTTGCCAGGAGACATCGACGACGATCTGCCCTAACTCTGCATACCACGCCAGACATGACCATCCAGGGCGGCTAGGACTACTGGAACCCCCTCTGCCTTGATCTTTCTGATGACCCTCGGGAGTAAAGAAAACGGGAGGAACCACGTACGGAAGACGAAACTGATGCCATGGAGTAACCAGTGTGTCCACCCCGAGGTCTTTGGATCGCAAGACCAAGCTATGAAGATTGGTGCCTTGGCGTTCATTCTTGAAGCCAGCAGATCCACATCCATAGTCCCTCGGAAATTACTGAGTGGTTCCTCTCAGCCCATCGGAGAATGTGGGTTACCTCACGCATGGCCGCCCTGCTGCGGTTACTCCTTTCATGATTGATATATATCACGGCCATGAGCCAGAAGATAAGGAACTGCTACAGGGCCAGCCGGATCACTCGGATTTCCGGGACACTGATCGGGAGGCCCGCCTCCCGATTTGACCAGCGTCCCTGAGCTGTGTGGTAATGAAAGACCGCTCCCCAGCCAAGGAGAATGGCGTCAGTAGACACCACTAGCCATTGAGCCGAGAGAAAGGATTTTCCCTGGTTGAAAGACCTCAATGTCCATTATCTGAGGGGCTGCCTGACCCACATGGACAAGCGGCACCGGTGGTTGAGGGAGAACGTTTCCTGTCCCAAGCCGCTAGAAGAGCATGCTGCAGGGGACGGAGATGCAGCTGAGCGAAAGGGACCGCTTTCATTGCTGCCACCATTTTTCCCAGTACCCTCATGAGAAACCAGATGGAATGAGAGAATGAGTGGTCAAGTGCGCGGGCTCCTTGTTGAAGGGCTAGGATCTTGTCTCGAAGAAGAATCACCAACCCTCTTCGGAAGGTCACCAGGGTCATCCCTGAAAGGGATATCTGCTGGGCTGAAACAGGGGAAGACTTGCTTAAAGGGAATCTGTCACCCCAAAATAGCCATATCAGATAAAGATATGGCTGAATAGTGCATCCCATAACTAAGCTAACGGTGGGTATCATATATCATGATACCCCCGTTTTCATATCAAATTACCTTTTTAAAGTTGGTGATTGTAGGTGTCAATCACTGCAGTCAGGTCAGGAGGGCAGCGGTTTTCATGTCCTCCCCCGCCCCCGCTCCTCGTCATCTGTTGCGTTACGCAGTCTGTGAATACCACAGACGGCGTTAGGTTCCCGCAATTGCGCAATTCAAAATCCGGCCCAGCGCATGCGCAGTATGCTTTGCCCAACAGTGGGCAAAGCATAAAATGACTACAGCGCATGCGCTAGTCTTTCCTTGCCCCGGAAATTACTGCTTGCCTTGGACGACTTCCGGGGCAAGGAAAGACTAGCGCATGCGCTGTAGTCATTTTATGCTTTGCCCACTGTTGGGCAAAGCATACTGCGCATGCGCCAGGCCGGATTTTGAATTGCGCAATTGCGGGAACCTAACGCCGTCTGTGGTATTCACAGACGGCGTAACGCAACAGATGACGAGGAGCGGGGGCGGGGGAGGACATGAAAACCGCTGCCCTCCTGACCTGACTACAGTGATTGACACCTACAATCACCAACTTTAAAAAGGTATTTTGATATGAAAACGGGGGTATCATGATATATGATACCCACCGTTAGCTTAGTTATGGGACGCACTATTCAGCCATATCTTTATCTGATATGGCTATTTTGGGGTGACAGATTCCCTTTAAGTTTAAAAGCTAGCTCAGACGAGAAAGAGTATCGCAAGTGATACGAACACACTCAGCGCAGTCCTGGAAGGACAGACCCTTGATTAGAAAATCGTCAAAGTAGGGCAGAACAACAATGTCCTGAGAGTGCAAGATGGACATAACAACCGCCATGACGTTTGAGAACACTCAGTGAGGGGTAGCGAGGCTAAAGTGCAAGGCCGTGACTTGAAAATGCTGTTCGCTAATGGCGAAGAACAGGGATTTTTGGTGAGAAGGAAACATCGGAATATGGAGGTAAGCATCCCAAATGTCGATGGATGCTAGAAACTCCCCTTTTTCCCATCGAAGTAATGACCGAACAGAGAGACTCAATCCGGCAATGGCGGACCTTGACAAACTTGTTTAGAAGTTAAAGATCCAATATGGGTCTTACGGTTCCGTTTTTTTTTTTTCTTGAAACCACAAACAGGTCCAGGATGGGTTGTACTGTTTAATCTCTCTTCGTGCCGGAGGTAGAGACGAAAAAACTCTAACATGTATCCGAAGACACCTAGTCTCTAGCCCATTCTAAGAAGGACGGAGAGTCAGATAAGACGAAATTAGGAGTAGATATCCACCTACCCTACTGGAGTAGACCGGATAAGACAGTTCTTTGGCCAAAAATCTGTGGGACTTGCATCCCCTAGATCTAGTTTGCCTGGATCCGTCCTACTAAGCTTGGTCGGTTTTAAACGAGACCTGTGGTACTCCTGTCCCCACGATAGGAACCCCCTGGGCCAGAAGAAACGCATGCATTGACTCGGCCGAAATTGACTAAAAAAGACATTTAGTTCTTTGCTGGGGAAGGAGTTTACTCCTTCCCTCCTATGGTGTTCTCTAAATAAACACCCTCTCTGATAAGTCGGGTATGTCAAGGACCTTTCAGACTCAGAGGCCGCTCACCATTCCCTGAATCACAGTACCCATCAATGGTGATGGCATTAATGTAGTAAGCGCAGCACAGGTAGCCACGTGCAGCACATATTCCCCGTCCCAGGAGAACGGACTGCTGCTTTCAGAGGAAGGTGTCCATTCCTTCCGCAAACCAAGGGAAAAAAGGAGGTATCTCGCCTCTATAAGGCTGCTGGTGAAGAAATTTGCTACTTCTTCCCATAGCATCAAATATGAGCTGATTCAGCTTTTCTCCAAATAAACGGCCATTCTAGTAAGGGAGAGATACGTTTTTTGACGCAGAGTCCATTTTCTACTCTCAAAGCCAAAATGCCCTTTGATGGCATTTTCTGCTGATAGCGCAGCACAGCTAGCCACATCCAAAGAGGTGTGCAGGAGACCATTGTTTTAGCTACCCACGCCGCAGCAAATGATGGATAGGGTGCTGAACCCGAGGTCTCTGCCAGGCGATAAATTAGCGGGTCTATAGCAGGAAATTCAGCCTGCCTCGCCTTAAGAGGCTTCTGACCTATAAGGCGTTTATCCAATCGTTCACTGTGCCGGCTGACTACAACCCAGACCTCTGGGTGGATGGCAAACGTTGTTTGAGGGTGTCCAGTCCTCTTGAAGGACACTGCGTGATCCATGACAGAACCGGAATTCTCGTCAACCTTCAGAGTCTGGTTGACAGTCTCAATAAGCGAATCCACCGTTTCCTGAAACTCGGCGATTCCAGATCCAAGAAAACATCCGATTCATACTCAGAGTCTTGTTTGCTGAGAGAAAAAACATAGCTCACGGAGGCGGCGAAGACTCGCAGTGAGCGAGAGACGCAAATTCGGGGGGCGGGGCCACAGCTGCGATATCATCCAGAGGGCAGAGCCTCGTGGATTGTTCCATGAATAGGCCCAAGCAGTGCCTAAATTTCTGCGACAGGTGGAAGTGTTAGCCGGGGAAGTGGGGGGGACCGGGAATTGCGAGAAACGGAAAAAAAGTGGGCGGAGCCATCATAGCGCAACATAGTGCGGTCGCTGTTTCCAGGTTTGGGCCTACAGTCATGGCCAAAAGTTTTGAGAATGACACAAATATTATATTTTCACATGATCTGCTGCCCTCTGGTTTTTATGTGTGTTTTGACAGATGTTTGTATCACAGACAGAAATATAATTGCAAACATATGAGTAACAAAAGCTTATATTGACAGAATGAGTTAATGCAGCAAGTCAATATTTGCAGTGTTGACCCTTCTTCTTCAGGACTTCTGCAATTCTCCCTGGCATGCTCTCAATCAACTTCTGGACCAAATCCTGACTGATAGCAGTCCATTCTTGCACAATCAATGCTTTCATTTTGTCAGAATTTTTAGGTTTTTGTTTGTCCACCCGTCTCTTGATGATTGACCACAAGTTCTCAATGGGATTAAGATCTGGGGAGTTTCCAGGCCATGGACCCAAAATCTTTATGTTTTGTTCCCTGAGCCATTTAGTTATCACCTTTGCTTTATGGCAAGGTGCTCCATCATGCTGGAAAAGGCATTGTTGATCGCCAAACTGCTCTTGGAGGGTTGGGAGAAGTTGCTCTTGGAGGACATTCTGATACCATTCTTTATTCATGGCTGTGTTTTTAGGCAAGACTGTGAGAGAGCCGATTCCCTTGGCTGAGAAGCAACCCCACACATGAATGGTTTCAGGATGCTTAACAGTTGGCATGAGACAAGACTGGTGGTAGCGCTCACCTTGTCTTCTCCGAATGAGGCGTTTTCCTGATGTCCCAAACAATCGAAAAGGGGATTCATCAGAGAAAATAACTTTACCCCAGCCTCAGCAGTCCACTGCCTGTACCTTTTGTAGAATATTAGTCTGTCCATGATGTTTTTTTCTGGAGAGAAGTAGCTTCTTTGCTGCCCTCCTTGAGACCAGGCCTTGCTCCAAGAGTCTCCGCCTCACAGTGCGTGCAGATGCACTCACACCTGCCTGCTGCCATTCCTGAGCAAGCTCTGCACTGCTGGTAGCCCGATCCCGCAGCTGAAACACTTTTAAGAGACGGTCCTGGCGCTTGCTGGTCTTTCTTGGGCACCCTGGAGCCTTTTTGGCAACAATGGAACCTCTCTCCTTGAAGTTCTTGATGATGCGATAGATTGTTGTCTGAGGTGCAATCTTTCTAACTGCGATACTCTTCCCTGTTAGGCCATTTTTGTGCATTGCAATGATGACTGCACGTGTTTCTTTAGAGATAACCATGGTTAACAGAAGAGAAACAATGATGCCAAGCACCAGCCTCCTTTTAAAGTGTCCAGTGGTGTCATTCTTACTTAATCATGACAGATTGATCTCCAGCCATGTCCTCATCAACACCCACACCTGTGTTAATGGAGCAATCACTGAAAAGAGGTTAGCTGGTCCTTTTAAGGCAAGGCTGCAATGATGTTGAAATGTGTTTTGGGGGATAAAGTTCATTTTCTAGCCAAATATTGACTTTGCAAGTAATTGCTGTTAAGCTGATCACTCTTTATAACATTCTGGAGTATATGCAAATTGCCATTAGAAAAAGTGAAGCAGTAGACTTTATAAAAATTAATATTTGTGTCATTCTCAAAACTTTTGGCCATGACTGTACACAGTGGGCGAAGCCGGGGACTAAATTTTTTCGGCGCCGGTGCAAATGGGATCAAGATGTACGACCTTGCTGACAAAATGAGTCCCCTATGCCAGCGCTGTTCAGAGCCCTCCAGCCCCAGCACTTACCCGGAGAAGCTGCCGGGTGGCAGGTAACCCAGCTGTATGCGGCAGGTACTGAAGTCCTCCTGCTGCTGGTTTTTGGACAGTGCAGGGAAAAAGGGGTCACCCTCAAACCACAATCCCTTTAATAGGGAGTTGGAGAGGGACCGTCCGCCTCCTTGTACCATCCACTTTAACAGTGGTGGTGCAGTAGGGGCTGCACGGATGCCAAAAGAGGGCCTCTGTACATCCAAGGGGTTAAATCTCCGACACTTCATGTGCTCGTCTGTTAATGGTGTGGGGAGATCGGTGCCCTTTAAGAGACCCGTCGCCTCTGAGAAGCAGCCCAGGCATGGCATCCCACGTCGCAGAAGAGGATACGGGGAGGCGACACTCCCCGTGGTCGCCTGTTGATGGTTCGGGGAGATCGGAGCCTTGGAAGGATCTGTCGCCCCATTCGTCCGATGGAAAAAATAAAAATCAAAATGTAAAAGGTTAAAACAAAAAAGTGGTCTGAAGACCAGACCAGTGTGCCTCCTACGGACACTAAGCAAGTACTGGTTCACTTGGAGCCAGCATGAGGGTGTATACTGCAGGGGAGGAGCTAACTCTTTTCGTCTCAACTTAGTATCAGCCTCCTAGTGGCAGCAGCATAATACCCATGGTCTGTGTCCCCCAATGAGGCGAAGGAGAAATAAACACTAAAGGGCCCGATTCACTATTGCATCTTCATCTACTTTTTGTCAATGCTTTTTTCCTGTTTGGAGGTTGCTTTTATTGCCAAATTCGTTAAAGTTATGTCTATTTTCTACTTGTTCATCTATTTTTTTTCCTCTGTTCGGCATTGTTTGCATGCTTTTTGCAATCCAGATATTTGAGGCAGGTTCAATATTTACAACTTTCTAAAAAAGTTGCAAAATTTTGGCGGTAATGTCCTCCAATCCCTTCCCACCGCCTCCTAAAGTGATTTTTTTTTCCGCAAGTCAGAATATTTTTGCGTAAATGTTAGATTTGCATACCACATTTTGAAGCATCAAATGCTCTAAAAAGGTGCAAAAAAGACAAAAATATAGAACACTTTTTCATTTTGCCCAGAATTCATGAATTTGCATGCACCATTATGAAGAAAATACACAGCAAATGCATCCAAGATCTGCGCAATCTTAAGGCTATGTGCACACGCAGAGGAATCTTTGCAGAAATTTCCTGAGAAAAACCGGACTTTTTCCCAGGAAATCGGGATGCGTTTTTGTCCTGAACATCCTAGGGTCAATAATATAGCGGGAAATCCGCAAATTGTTCACGAAATTAATGAACATGCTGCGTTTTTTACCGCGTGCACAAAAATTGCAGAATGCATTCTAATAATAGGATGCTTCATGCATGCATTTTTTTAAGCGTTTTTGCAGCGGAAAACCACTGCAAAAACGTGAAAAAAAAACGCGAAAAATCCTGAACGTGAGGCCCTGCCCTTGTCTCATGCTGCAGATGCAGAGTTGCTTCTGTTTATAGCATGTAAGAGCACAAAGTTCGGACCAGAAATCCAACCACGCCACTGGTCCAAACTGTCAGTCTTCTGAACTCCCCCCTCCCACTACCTCCTAAGAAGCAAGCAGGAAGCAGGGAGGCAGGGGAGCGAAGTGCTCCTGAACACTGCAGAGTAAACCACTTTAAGATTTGTTTGCACTCAGTGTTTTTTCATGCACAGTTCACTAAAGCATTAAAATAAGTGTGAAGCTTGAAAATAATTAATGATGACTTTAGCAAATTAAATATTTGTTAATAATAAAAAAAAGATTTACCATTCTGAAAATGCATTGTGCCAGCATATTATTCATGTCATTATTACATTAATGCAAGAGAATGGAGCTAAACTTCATTTCCAAACAACAGTGGTGCGGTTTCTGTGGAAAAATAAACAGAAAATATTTTTCTAATTTTCGGCAAATCCTTTAAATTTCCTGCTTTTTATACTGTCTAGTTATTAAGACATAAAAAAGTAGATTTTAAATGTTATGGAGAAATTAAAATAGTCAAAGATTAAAAAATGGTCAAACATCAAGTTCAGGGCAAACGAGTTTATGCATAAGAACGTTCCATTCATGGTGGGTTTATTTTGTATGACATTCAGACTTTTTTCCCCTCTTTTCTTTAAATATTTGGCATTAGGGTGTACAACATCTCCGGCCAGCTGCTCACAAGGCCTTCTCTTCATGGCTGACTGGACGAGGGCCCTGATGATGAAATGAAAAGTACAGGTGTTTTCTACACTACAACAATGTGTCAATAGGCTTTCATTGGGACAATGTAATGGTTCTTCATTCACGAAAATGCTATAGACAGAGAAAGGAGGCGTAAGTGAAGGAGAATGATTAAGAAAATTAGGGTGGAAAAAAAAAACATCACTGTGAGAGGGGAAAAAATAGAAACTACAAAATTTTTTATTTTATTGTAGTTTTTTTTTTTCTTAAATCTTACGGCTTTTTTACATGAGCTGACTCAGGCCACTTATATACAAAGCCAATCAGTGGTCATTAATTGGTCTGTTTAGACCGGCTGATGAACAATGTATGCACATGTAACGATAATGCAATCCTTCTCTGTGCATAGAATGTCATGTTTTCGACAGCACATCATCTACTTACATTATTATGCATGCATAAAAAAGCATCGCACCCCATTTACACGTTCCTTAATTATTGGCCTGTTTAAACAGGCTGACAGTCAAGAACGAGCTTGTTCACCTATCACTGGTTCGTCTAAACTCATTTTCGCTAAGCTATATTGCAAGGTGGAACATGGATCTCAAATATGCTAAAAAAGCAAGTTTGCAATATTAAAAAAAAAAAAAAAAATCAACTGAAAAACATTTTTTCCTATGCAATAAAATAATTATTTTGTAATCATTTACAGGTTACTGTAAGTTCTTGAGAACACATCACCTGTAAATTTATTGCATCATATTACACATACGGTTTTGGATGCGTTTTTCATTGACCAGTAATCGATATGGCTGCCCATATAGCACCCATGATGGCAGTCACTCAGCTTTCTGAAATACGGTAGCAGTTATGCAGCAATACGGGAGTGGGGAGTGTATCACTGGCTGAAAGACTGAAGAGCGTATGAGAGCTGAACAGAGGAACCCTAAGGACTCATACATTTTTATTGGTGCCAGATTATAGTTGTATAATTCTTGGAGGTTGCGAGAGTCTATGCATTGTCATTGCTCTGCCGGGGAAAGCAGGGTGAACAGCAGATAAACTAGGTTATTTAAAGCATTTATTGCAGTTGTGTCTGTCAGATATTTTAGAAGCTGAAAACACTGGGCAATAGGTCAGATATTGCATCTTTGTGTGTGATGTTGGCAGGATATTATACAGTTATTGGCTGCACGTATCTCATGATCTATTGTAGCAACCGGTGTCCACTGTTTATATTCAATTCTGTGCCAAGACTGCTAAAATGAAAGCATGAACAGCTCTTATTTCCAGAACATATGCTATATTGACAAAAGTCTTATACCCCCTGCACATTGCACCTACAGGAGCTTTTCTGACCTCCACATCCATAGACAGTAACACTGAGTCAGCTTCTATGCAGATATCCTTCCCAAAAGAGCGGGAGCTGTTATTTCCACAAGATTTTGGAGTCATCTGTGGGAATTTTTGTTTTGCCCCTTCATCCAGAAGAGCATTTGTGATCTCAGACACTGATGTTGGGGACAGGCCGGGTTCAGATTCTCAGTTTTAGTTCATCCCAAAGGTATTGGATGGGGCTGAGGTCCTGGTTCTGTGCGGACAGTGATGTTCTTCCACCAAACTTCCCCAACAATGTCTGTATGGAGCTTGTGCACTGGGCACAGTCATGGGGAACAGAAAAGTACCTTCCTCAAACTGTTCCCACAAGGCTGGAAGCTGCAATTATCCACAATTTCTTGCACTGAAGCATTATTTCCTTTCACTGGGCCTAAGGCCAACCCCTGATAAGCCCATAGTATTACCCCTCCTCCACTAAACTATACAGCGGGCACAGTGCAGTCAGGGGGTAACGTGCTCCTGGCATTCACCAAACCCAGACTCGTCCATCTGATGCCAGATAGAGAAGGACGATCCGTCACTGCACAGAATGCGTTTCCTCCAGAGTCCAGTGGTGGCGGCTTTACACCACTCAATTCAGCGCTTGGCATTGTGCTTGGTGATGTACGGCTGCATGCAGCTACTCGGCCAAGAAGCTCCCAGCGGGGGCGCAGTGTTTGTGCTGATGTTAATACCAGAAGAGGTCTCGACTCTGCAGAATTGCTCCGATTCCTTTCACTTCTCAATATTACCACTTACAGACGATGGGGAAAGATTTAGGAGGGAATAAATGTCATGAACGGACTTGTTACACTAATGGCTCCCATTAGAGGACCGCACTGGTATCAATGAGCTCTTTACCCACCAGTCGTTCTGTCACGTTAATAAAGGAAGACAGCAGATGTTATACAAGTGCTTCTCACTAAATTAGAATATCATCAAAAAGTTAATTTATTTCAGTTCCTCAGTACAAAAAGTGAAACTCATATTATATAGAGTCATTACACACAGAGTGATCTATTTCACGTGTTTATTTCTGTTAATGTTGATGATTATGGCTTACAGCCAATGAAAACCCAGAGGTCATTATCTCAGTAAATTAGAATACTTTATAACACCAGCTTGAAAAATTATTTTACAATCCAAAATGTTGTCCTACTGAAATGTATGATCAGTAAATGCACTCAGTACTTGTTCAGGGCTCCTTTGGCATCAATGCGGCGTGGCAAGGAGGCGAGCAGCCTGGGGCACTACTGAGGTGTTCTGGAAGACCAGGTTGCTTTGATAGCAGCCTTCAGCTCGTCTACATTGTTTGGTCTGGTGTCTCTCATCTTCCTCTTGACAATATCCCATAGATTCTCTATGGGGTTAAAGTCAGGCGAGTTTGCTGCCAATCAAGCACAGTGATACTGTTGTTTGTAAACCAGGTATTGGCACTTTTGGCAGTGTGGACAGGGGCCAAGTCCTGCTGGAGAATGACATTTCCATCTCCAAAAAGCTTGTCGGCAGAGGGAAGCATGAAGTGCTCTAAAATTTCCTGGTAGACGGCTGCGCTGACTTTGGTCTTGATAAAACACAGTGGACCAGCAGATGACATGGCTCCCCAAACCATCACTGATTGTGGACACTTCACACTAGACCTCAAGCAGCTTGGATTGTGGCCTCTCCACTCTTCCTCCAGACTCTGGGACCTTGATTTCCAAATGAAATGCAAAATTTACTTTCATCTGAAAACAACACCTTGGACCACTGAGCAACAGTCCAGTTCTTTTTCTCCTTGGCCCAGGTAAGACGCTTCTGGCGTTGTCTACTGGTCATGAGTGGCTTGAAACAAGGAATGAGACACTTGTAGCCCATGTCCTGGATACGTCTGTGTGTGTGGAGGCTCTTGAAGCAATGACTCCAGCAGCGTCCACTCCTTGTGAATCTCCCCCAAATTCTTGAATGGCCTTTTCTTAACAATCCTTTCAAGGCTGCGGTTATCCCGGTTGCTTGTGCAGCTTTTTCTACCACACTTTTTCCTTCCATTCAACTTTCCATTAATATGCTTGGATACAGCACTGTGTGAACAGCCAGCTTCTTTAGCAATGACCTTTTGTGGCTTACCCTCCTTGTGGTGTGTCAATGACTGCCTTCTTGTACAAGTCAGCAGTCTTCCCCATGATTGTGGAGCCTACTGAAACAGACTAAGGGACCTTTTTAAACGCTTAGGAAGCCTTTGCAGGTGTTTTTTTTGTTAATTATTCTAATTTAAGGAGATAATGACTTTTGGATTTTCATTGGCAGTAAGCCATAATCATCAACAGTAACAGAAATAAACACGTGAAATAGATCACTCTGTCTGTAATGACTCTACATAATATATGAGTTTCACTTTTTGTATTGAAGAACTAAAATAAATTAACTTTTTGATGATATTCCAATTTTGTGAGAAGCACTTGTAAATCGGGTGCGAGGGGCCGGAGGTTATACACCGGGGGCGAAGGGACTGGATGAAACGCCTGGAATGATAACATTAGTGTCTGGATACTTTTATCCATATAGTATGTGTACAATGAGGATGAATGAAAACATACAAATTAGATTCCCAGCAAGAAGAAAGCTGTCTTTCAAGTGGCGCCTATTAGAAGCAACTGCACTATAAATTGATGTCCAACCCTCTAACGAACATTACAAAATTTCGAACCTTTAGCAGAACCAGAGATTCCAAAGTCAATTCTGCGAAAGAAAAAAAAAATAAAGACGCCCATCTGCAGACAGCTGTTTTACGGTTCCTGCTACTTCTTGTTTGGGTGAGAAGACTTTGACAGAGACAAAAGGGTAACATATTTTTATCTGAAAACTAGCAGCTGGAGCGGGGAAGACTTGTAGACCAGTTAATGATCACTGGGAAAAAAGGTATGCAAATTAGCTCTCCTTCAGTAAGAATATGTCACTGTTTGTAATTTGGGGGAAAAAACATGAAAATGTAACATTTCCAACTTATTTACTTCTCTTGTGTTCTTTGCCCCACAGACATCCCATCTTGTCCCAGGCATCTGACCAGTGAGGCCGATCACTTGTCTGCCACTAGGACCTGTAATGAGCACTCACCAAAATCAAGACTTCCCGTTTCTTGTGAAGCCCCTGTGAAACACGTTCATTTGCCTATAGGCTTGAAATGGAAGCCATTAACTACCCAGAAGAGGTTAAGAAGTTCAAAACATTTTTCTTATTCAGAAAAATAGGGGGAAAAAATATCCAACAAATAACCCTCATGCAACAAAAATAAGAGGGGTTACATGACAAACTTCCATGATGCTGGCCATACGTGTTAGAGTCAATACTACACTTATCCACTCTCGCTATAGCACTAAACATGGAAACCACTGCCATCTAATGATGCTAGATCTGCAACAAAAAATAATGTGATTTTATCACAACTGCTGCAGCCAGTAAACTAAGTGACAAATTGCTGGAATTAGGGTCTCAGTCACCACCTCAAGATGCTGTCAGAATACATAGCAAAAACCTGCTGACATATTCACCTTATATACAATTTCTACTTGCAAACTTCTACTTCGCACTTGATCAGCTATTGAACACAAAGGTGCCTACAATGTCATCTTTGAAATAACATTATACAGATCCTCTAACGCAGACCTGGGCAACGTGCGGTCAGCGGGCCACATCCGGCCCTCTGGCCGTCACGGTCCGGCGCGTGGACCTATATATGAAAAATAGAGGCCCACAGGCCACACAGTGCTCTCCCACGCCCGCTGTCTCTATCTGTGCCGATTTCACTGGTTGGGGAGGGGCCACCATCCATTTCCTCCACCAATCAGCGTGTGAAACAGCTGACGTGATCACAATTTGTGTCAGCTGTGTAATGTGGACAGTAAGCGCATCGGATACACTGAGACAGGAAAAGAAGAGCGCCGGGGGAAAGGGACCGACATGAGTATGTGGTGTTCTTTTTTTTCATGTGTATGGGATATTTGGCTGGACTTGGGGAGGCTATGGGAGTCTCATGCTAGACATGGGGAGGCTATTGGGGCCTCAACCTGGAAATGGGGAGGCTATGGGTGCCTCATGCAGTACATGGGGAGGCTATGTGGGGCTCATGCTGTATATAGGGAGGCTGTGTGGGGCTCATGCTGTATATGGGGAGGCTGTGTGGGGCTCATGCTGTATATGGGGAGGATGTGTGGGGCTCATGCAGTATATAGGGAGGATGTGTGGGGCTCATACTGTATATAGGGAGGATGTGTGAGGCTCATACTATATATAGGGAGGCTGCGTGGGGCTCATGCAGTATATAGGGAGGATGTGTGGGGTTCATGCAGTATATAGGGAGGATGTGTGGGGCTCATGCTGTATATGGGGAGGCTGTGTGGGGCTCATGCTGTATATGGGGAGGCTGTGTGGGGCTTGTGCTGTAAATAGGGAGGCTGTGTGGGGCTCGTGCTGTATATAGGGAGGATGTGTGGGGGCTTACAGATTATAAGGGGCTATGGGGGCTCATACGATATATGTAAGGGTTCAAACGATATATAGGGGGAGGTCAGCATACTTAATTTTGCTCAATATTAAGTTATACAGTTAAAAGAATTACCAATAATATAACAATTAAAATACTGGTAGTAATATTGAGATGAATAAAATTTCGGCCTATTGGTTCGGGCTTACACAACAGTCATGGTCTCTCATGTGGACCCTCGGGAAAATTAATTGCCCATCCCTGCACTAAAGGGATCTGCCTCGGTGAAGTGATTTTCTTTAAAATACTAAGTCAACAACTTCACCATTTCAGGAATTTTTGCTTTTTTTGAGGCTCCATTAGCATTTGCTTTGGAAGCTCCAGCACAAATTAATCTAAGTTTGCAAGAAAGAGACAGACAACACGACAGAGTGTACTTATATAATATGAAGGCTGCTGGACAGAGCATTGGGCTTCCTTTATGAGCGGAAACCACAACAAAGTGTGAATATAGCCTGACTGCTACATTTTAACAATATGTGTAACTGTGTTTATTTTTGCAACAGTCATGAGAAAGTAATAAAACAATGATCCTCAAACTGCAGAAATAAGTAAACTATACTAAGAAATCATTTATTGGATTATATGTGACTGCAGATTAGTTTAGTTATTGCTCTAAGTTGGTATAAAAGGTAGGCGTCCCTGGCGCTCAATAATATTACTTAGGGCAGCAATACATTTTTTTACTCACTGCAGAATGACTTTAGCAGAACAGAAAGAAGAGCCAAATTTCCTACCGTAGCTTTGCAAAGATATTCAATTTGCCACGTAGTTAACTAATGTTGTGAAAACAAAGGCAAAACTTTTTATTGTTGGTATGACAATGTTTTACTTCACATGAAGTTCCATGGCACATTTTTTTTCTATAAATGAAGTTACAAGGTAAAAAAATAGATCAGTCTAAAAGTTTAAGTCCAGCACCATTACATTCATGTTAGTTTTATGCCAATACGTATCTATATTATGATAAAAGGCAAGTTCATGCGGCTCCACCTGAATGTGGCGTTTATGTAACGGGTCTTGAAGAAAAAAAATATATACCGTATGTAAAAATTATTTCATTTACACACTGGGTCACTGTAACATGTCAGACGCTGCCCTGCTGGGTGATAGATAAGCACTTTACCATAGTCAAACATGCATATGGCATGTATAGTATTCTGGTGTAGGCAATCCATTGATTTTAAGGCTTTGTAGACATTTGTACATAATTTTTCTAATTGTTCATTTGCTTCTTAAATGCAAAGTTAGGCAACTTTCTAAATAGTCATTAAAAAATTCATACCATTTTGCTATTGCAGAGATTCTGTAAGTCCTTCATCTACCCAGGTGCAGATGCGTCAGAGCTCCTGTTCTTAGTTCTAACACTCCCTCTTGTCTCTCAGTGTTAAATATAATGGCAGTGAAGGGAGAGGGTTAAATATAATGGCAGTGAAGGGAGAGGGTTAAATATAATGGCAGTGAAGGGAGAGGGGATGCATACAGATTTTAAAAGCAAGAAAAGGGAAGAGAGTATCTTAAGAGAGGTGAGAGAAAACACATTACAGATAGAGCGTAAAACACATGAAGAAGAAATCTGTTCAGGATAGAAGCTGTGCTTATATATGAATAGTAAAGACAGCAGTGCCCTGGACAACTGCAGACCTCACATCCAGCCTATATTACTAGGAGGAACAAGCTTACAAAATAAATATCTGAAACTTGGATTAGGCTGCAAATTGCATATCAATGCGTAGGAATGGCAATGAAGAAATGAAGACTTAAACTTAGTGGCTATGTTTAGTTAATAAAATTGCACCAAGATATGTCAAATATTTTTTACATGTCAAAAGGTGTCCATAGACTTCAACACTTTGATTTATAGGAAAAATTTGAGAGAAGCAAATGCAGGAAAGACAAAGGTTTTGACGGGTGTAGGTAAAAATAATTCTGCAAACTAAGAATGCTTTCAAAAATAAAAATGTTAATAGTTTATGTTTATCAATTAACAAAATGCAAAGTGAAAGAACCAAAAAGAAATCTAAATCAGATGAATATTCTTTGCCTTTAATTTTTCTAGGTTTACTTACACACAGATTTTGTACCAACTTGGCAGAAAGGCTGTTCCATCTTGGAGAACTCTCTACAAATCCTCTTTGGATGCCGCTTGTGAAAATTCTTCATGTGATCCCAGATTCGATGTTGAGATCAGGGCTCTATGGGTCCTCATCACTACTTAAAGGACTCATTGTTCTTCTTTACGCTGAAAAGTTATTAATACCATTGGATGTATGTTTGGGCCTGTTGTCTTGCTGCAGAATAAATTTGGAGTGAATCAGAGAAAGCATGGTTTATGTCCGTAATTCATCCATGAAGGCTACTTCTGACCAGACTTCTTTGAACAGTAGACGTACAGTAGCTGGGTCCCACTGGCTGCTGCGAGTTCTGAGTTGGGTGTACTGCTGACTGTCCACTACATCTACAGTTCTTAACATTGCCCATTTTAAGGTGTCCTCAATGCAGAGAAATACAGGCAGATACTTAACCATGATGTCCATACCATCAAGGAGGCATCCAATAGGCTCTAAATTTATTTTGAAGCAGGACAACGATCCCAAACATACAGCAAATGTCATTAAGAAATATCTTCAGCATAAAAAACAAGGAGTCCTGGAAGTGATGACCTGGCACCCACAGATCCCCAATCTCACATCATTAAAAGGCAAAAAGAATTTGCACAAGTGACATCCACAAAATATCTATCGATAGTTCTCCGAGATGTTTGGAACAATTTCCCACCTGTTGCTTATTTTATGCTTTGCAGTATTTTTACACAGCTGCCTAATAACTTTTGCACAGTATGTAAATATTTTTATTTTAATAAGTATCAGTGCAAATTTGAGCTATGTTCACATGGGTCGAGTTGAGCATGAATTTTAGAGACAATGAGGGAAAAACAATCGTCAGTAGAAATAAGGAGCATTCCACTTCTGTTGGGCAGATTCCACCCAGAAAAGCAGAGGATTAGCCCTAAAGTTCAACAATGGGGATAATATTCAGCAGTTCAATTTTCAATTCTGCGGGGTCAGCCTTTTGATTTCCAACATGGAAATGTAAACTGAATTTATATTTCAACCTGTGAACATACCCTTGAGAAAACAGACTAAAATGAATAGGCTTTGCTCATGCTCTATCAGATAAGGCGCTATGAACTTACTCCTAGTTAATGTGTTATTTCATTTACTGCTAAACATGGACAGTGCATCCAAATCTAAATTATCGCTAACGAGATCGAAAAGCACAAACAAGTAATGTAGGAAGAATTTTATTAAAAATTAACAACCTCCTCTGTGGAAAGAAACAAGTTTTGTTTTTGTTTTTTTTACAGAAGAAAAAGAAAAATTGCAAACAGAAAAAAATAAAATAAAAAAACAGCACTGGGTATTTAGCAAGAAAAGCATTCAAACATCATTAGAATACATTATACAAATATACTATAAGCCATGTAATAAAATGAACCCACAACCCACCGTTAGAGGAGCCCTGGGTCCTTGCATAAGAACAGGATAGTAAGACACTCCAACTTTTAGACTACTGAAATACAGGTACTTCTACATCTGGGAGATTGAGCACAGGATTGAGCATGCCTTTCTACCCGACAGGATATTCGATCTACACAAGTATGGGAAGTCTTGCAACCAAACCGAAATCATTGTAATATCAGCACATAGTAAATGCAATCATGAAATGACCACTAAACCTGTGATACAATTTGCCCTTTTGAAAAAAAAAAAAAAAATCTTACCACTAAAGTATGGTAATAGATGTATAAAAATTCTCTGCAATAGACCATGGCAGACTGAGAACCTGACTATGGCATAATTTATGGGCATTACCTGAATGAAGTTTGTTGTGGATCAAATGCTTTAACATTTTTGACTTTTTATGTCTGTGACCGCCAATACTTTTCCTAAAAAGGGAATTAGTATGTCAGGTTTTGTGGTCAAAATTTCAGGGCAGTGGCTCTTTAAAGAGAATATACTTATGGTATTCTTTTTATTGACATCTATTTAATGTTTACAACCACTCTCCTCGAATTCCAAGCTCTTGCATATGAATGAACAAGTAACATTCACAAATATAAAAGAAAAAAAAAGCAGCTGCAGAAATCAGGAAGACAATTGCTGACGCTGTGCTTATAAGCAAAGGATGCTGTATATACCAAGAAATCATGTCACTGGCACATACAGAAGGTTTTATTGCAGTATCATGCCAATATGGCCAATG
>VIAB01000149.1:181463-199688 GCA_009801035.1 Oophaga pumilio
ATAATTTACGCCAGAAAGCGGCGCAAATTATAGTGTAAATCTAGATTTTCTTAGATGAATTTAATTAAGAAGTGTAATAAATTGCGTGCATCTAATGCCAGAGGTCTATTTATTAAAACTGGTGCAAAATAATAAGTCTAAAAAAAAATTCCAAGAGGACCAGTTCTGCATACTGCCAGAAAAGTTCTGCTAGCAATGATGAGCTTCATGAAAGTTCTTACTGTCCCAACGCCCAACACAACACAAAAAGAAAACAGGGCTCTGGTTAGGCAGATTTAGGATAGGGATATATAGCTCCATGTGACAGAAAAACATCTGTGCGACTTGCAGTAGTGCAACTATTTTATAGCTGTGATTTTGATGTAAAGAAAAATAAATGGCCAAATTGCAGATAAGTCGCACGGAAATCGCAGTTGCATGTGTCTTGCATCACACTCTATGGTAAGTGATTTGCACCAATCCATGGTAAGTATATGCAATGTCGCAGTGCGAGATTGCAATTTCAGTGTCATCCTATAGTCCTAGCCCAAGCGTTTTAGCAGGAGGAGTTGCCAAATACAATTTGACAGGATAATTTAGGAAACCTTCTTTAATGCACAGGCTTGCTGAAATTAATTACCTAGGGCATTTGAGAACATTTCCACAACTCAAGCAATCACAAAAAAATAAAAATAACAATAATACACCACAAAAACACATACAAAAGTACACACAATAGCACAGCCTTACATATGAAATATGACTAGTACAAAAATGCTTTTTCAACATAGATTTTATGTGCATTTGGGAGGGATGCGTAGGCTTTTTTTTTTAAACTTTTTTTGATACATCACCTATAACATCATATATAGCATATAAGAACAAGATGTAAAAAAAAATCTCACAGAATGAACGGAGGGAAAAAATAACGACTGCCATGGAACTTACTTTAAGAAAAACCTCACTGTGAGGTATCGTACTAGCGACAAGGCTAGGCTGACCATCCTCATGATATTGAATGACAACAGAAGTTCATTATGCATAGGAAAGAAGGAACATAAAAAACAACTTTTAGACTTAAGATTTAATTTTTAGTACATTTTCTGGATTACAGAACATTTTAAAATACTGTTTATGTTCATCTTTGAACAAAATGTTGCCATGTATATGTATGTATTTTTTTTCTAGATTATATGGCACCATTAATGCCACAGTGCTTTGGTGATCATTTATGACATATTCTGTCAACATGCTATTAAAAAGAGGTTTGTTCACCTCTAGGGACAAATTATCATTTTTATTTTTTTTTATTACTTAAATATGTGTAATCGAGGATAAAAATATTTTCTGCATTAAAAATAGCCTCTGTGTTGCACGATCGATTGCTGGCTGGCTCAGTGAGTCCACCATGACAGTCTGACTGGAGGTTTGTAACTCTTATTTCTGAGCTTCTCAGCTAAATTATGACCACACCGAAGTTAAATTTACAGGCAAATAAAGGCTGTAAAAAGCCCAATGGTGCCAATTTTTTTTAGTGAAACAATTGAAAAAAAATGAATGGGCTCCAAAAACATGCATTTAAGTAAAAAAAAGATAAGAAAATTGCTCCCCAAAAGGTGGACAACACCTTTAAACATAGGAATTACTTGACAAAAAAAAATCTCTGGAGTTCCTCCCTATGGGAGTGATCCAAGTGAAGAAAAAAAAAAAGATCTTTTTATCTATTGTTTATGTCACAACTATTTTGCAGGTTTACTATCCCTTTTACCAAAATGCAGTGAATGTAATCTCACCTTTTTTGTCAATGTCAGATAACAATATTGGTCTGACCCATAGGGTCCTTTAAGTAAACATCAGAAAAATAAGCTGTCTGCATGCATGAGCCACAGAAGATGGTTTGGAGACTTTAGCTACTGAAAAGATTGCAAATGGATGGTGGGCTATAATAAAACATGTAAATTAAAAATCAAGAGAGAACAAGCAATAAACATTACCACTTATCATATATACTGTATACATGGGAATTATGTTCAAAGGTGAATAAATGCTTTAAGGATGTTCTGTGCCATGAAAAGTAACTTACGGTAATGTTTGTCATAGTACATGAATATTTAACAAGTCATAAAACATGATTATTTAGCAAACGGAAGTTTCTAGAGACCTTTTTATTTGGTGTCATTCATTTCGATTTTGTCATGATTTTGCTGCAATCATGCAAAAAAAAAAAAAAATACCCCTCTGCATCCGACTTACGATTGAGGAAAGCTACTTGCCCCTAGAGCTTAAAACCAAGAGAGAATAAAGAATGACAAACTGATAAAGAAAGGAGGTTGTATCTCCCACATCCCAAGCAAATGCCTAAGAAAGGAAACCTAAGACACAGCTACACAGGTAGCCCACTTAACAATGCAGAAAAGACTACCTAAAAAACATAATTAGTTGCAGGTTTTACTCTATTAACAATGCTATATTCTGACAGAAGGTGCCAAGTAAATAAAATAAGGAGCAAATAGGCCGTCCTATAGGTAATCAGTGCACTATAATCCTGAGCATTACACTGCCTAGCAGCTGAAAATGAAGCTTTTTGCAACCTCTAACCCTACATTTTAGTTCCATAGTTTCTATACCGAGTGATCGCTAGATCATTAGACACCAAAGCACACCGTTTTCATCTACAATGATGCACATCTTATTTGTTTTGACTCTTCCTGACAACCAAAATTTGCTTTGGAATACATTACATTAAAAAGATATGACATACGGTGAAATTAGAAACAAGATCAATCCTGCTGGGCTGTATATTACATGCAGATGCAAGATGGGATAAGTGAATCCTTACTGAGTGTTATGTATGTGAAAGAATAGACATCGCGTTGCTCAAATATGCGGCTCTTGTGCCAAGTGACTTATGTTGGTAAATCTGCATAACTGCCACCAGGGGGCGGTGTCCTCACACGTGGCCTGCACAGGAACTGTGCAAGTAAGAAATAAATTGCTGCCAAAACAAATGATAAAAATAAAAATACCCCTGTGTATCAATACAACATAATTGTGTATCTGGAAACTAAAATGCTGCAACTACTTACAGCACTGGTGGATCAACATCCAAAAAGAGTTGAACGCTGGCTGTATCATATACTATAAAGCACACAGCAGGATGATCTTCCAAGTTCTTTAGCAATCATCTCTCTTTCTATAAATACACACATACATAGTAAGCCAGTGTACACACTATTGTGCTAGGAGAAGCACAGCTTTTGCTGAAAAGTGTCATCGGGGTAAGACAGGACTTGAGGTTTCAAAGTCATGGTCCATGCGAGGAAGGTGTTGGGTTATTTAGAAACTTGACGCTCGTCACGGAAAGGTATGGTTGAGGTCCACAGCAGACGGCACAGATGTGGAATGAATAGCGATGAAGTAATAAATATAAACTGACCACTGTAAAAGATTCACCCTGTATTAATTGAGACATCTGCTCTGTGCAGGAGTGGAAGAAATATGAGAAGGTTACCAACAGCAGCATGTAGACCACTACTTGGTACTTTTTTTTTTTTTTTTTTAATGGCACATAATGGTGCCAACTATAAGATTAAAAAATAAAACTCAAGAAAAACAATTCCCCTGAATTACAAAAAAAAATGTTTATATCTATTTATCTAAAAAAAAGAAACCAGTTAAAATTTACTGATAAAATAGCTTGGTTTTTTTTTTAAATTACCTTAACAAATCCAGTATTTTTTTTTAATATATCTGGCTCCTGTGTGCCTACTTTGCAGTGCAAATGCTATGGATACTGCCAATAGGATATAAGCAGTCGTCCACTTTACCCACAGCGTTAACTAGAAAAGCTTATAAATGGGTTGTCCCTGATCAGACATGCTTGTGAAGCTGGACATGAGAAGCCCCACAAGAATTGGTAATTTTTTATTTCCTGATGCCAGTGGGATTCACCAAGTTTCCAAGTTTCTTACACACCTTACTCGCTGTAGTGCAACTTGCCTTCTAAGTGGGGTGAAGTATTCCCTGCATCTACTAATTTAGCTATTTAATATCGCCCTGGCACCCTACTGTGAATCGCCACCTTCTTCTGAAGAGTTGTCAGAATCATCTGCATCAAGCACAATGTTATCCGTTTCATCAACAACAGTTGACTCCACCATTTCCTCGGGCACCGATTCTTCATCGTCGTCATCGTCATCATCATCATCATCATCATCATCATCCTCTTCGTCCTCGTCATCATCATTATCAGTACCTGTAGAGCAGGTAATAAGAGTACTTAACGACACCAGTATCATATTACATTCATTCTGTGCAAAGAAATGATTCTTGCTAATTAAAGGAGTTATACATCCTTCTTTTTAAGATATTGCAACGTTGCTTCTTTCAAGCACTGTAGCCTCTTCAAACTATTATTTCGAGAGGGTGCAGACACTCGAATCTACACAATCTAATATTGAAGGCTTATCCAAAGGCTGGTTTCGTACATATGACAAACTATCCATGTACGGGACCTCGATGTCAAGACCGGCCTCAGGCCTCCAGACGAGAACACAACAGTCTCATATATGCCAGTGAAGCTACTGTATTCCGGGTTAGGATATCTGTGGCTACACAAGGCTCTGTAGTCCGTATAAAGATCGTGAATGTTGGACATGTGAAACTGACCTTAGTATAATCCATTTAAGGAATCTACCAACCCAACAACATTTCATCATGTGGTTGTTAATAAAAGCGCTTCCATTTACAAATATTACTATTATGTCCACTACTAAACAATTGTGCCCAAGTCCCGCAACCTCAAATTGATAACATTAATTTGGGTGCAGACGGCCTGGAAATCCCCATAATTTACTTTGCACTCCCATGATGAGGTTTGGACCTAAACAATCTAAAGCAGGGATGTCGAACTCAAATACAGAGGGAGACAAAGTAAACTTGGATAAAGTCGCAGGCCAACCTTTATATCTATTAAATAATGTTTAATATGTAATAACAAAGCATAAAAACCTTGAATTAATAAATACAGATAATAAAGTACGATGCAATCAAAAGTGCCTACCCAAAACACAGTACGATATCCCCACATGCATGGTATGATGACCATACTGTACCCCCCCAGCAAAGTATGGTGACCTCAACACAGTATGATGCCCCAACTGTGATCCCTACACAAAGTATAATGGCCCCACATAGTTCTCCATACAGTATAGTAGCCCTACATAGTCCTCCATACAGTATGATGGGAGGGGCGGTTTAAGCTTCATGGGCCAAATATAATCACCCTGCAGGTCAGATTTGCCCCGCGGGCCAGAGGTTGATATATGTGATCTAGAGCCTCTAACATGTAATATGTTTCAACCTTTACCTTCTGTGTGTTTTTCCGTATTATCAGATATTTCATGCACATCGTTTTCATCATCTTCGTCGTCGTCTTCGTCATCTTCCTCATTTTCTTTTCCTCCTTCCTCATCGTCGTTGTCGTCATCATCAACGATAACAACACAATCATCAGTGTTGTCAGGATCGCTATTAAAAAACAATACAAACCATGGTGTTCAGAAAATGTTAGACTGAAACAATCCACTAATTTCTCAACACTTACTAACCTGTCTTCAGCTGCATGATCGTCACTTTCGCCCTCACCAATAAGATAGTACTGCAAAGGATTTGGCCATAGATCTTCTTTGATTATCTAAAATAAACACATGCAGATGTGACAAAAGTGCTGTCAGCTCTGCCTTTCCCTCCCACTGCAGAGAGATGAAAGCTGATAGGGATGTTTGTAATCACATTCAGCTCTGCGCTATTCTGTACAGGAGCTGCAGAGAGGGGGTTCTTTTTTCCCCCTGTATGATGCCTACTGCTAATGATTGGTCAACATCAAGCAGGGGAAAAAAAAACACCACCTTGGGACTTATAAACTTTACAAGCTAATATCTCCACAACCGAAATGAGAAAGTAAAAAAACAACTATATGTTGTTCAGCTCGGCAGCCAATATTCCATAAAGTCACTCATTTAAAATGATCAAACTAGTGAAAGGTCCCTTTTAGGTGGACCATGAAATAAAAAAATAACAATATTTGTTTTATTTTTTTTACTGCCCTCAGATTTATACGTACTGTAGGATTTTGGAGTCTTTCCCTTAAGTTGTCAGCAGTTTGTGCTGCAGACCTCTCCATCCTAAAGGCCCCGTCTCACATAGTGAGATCGCTGCTAAACATCGCGCTGCTGCAGGGGAGCTGGTAACCAAGGTACACATTGGGTTTCCAGGCACCGCGCAGCGCCTGGAAACCCGATGTGTACCTTGGTTACCAGCTCCCTGCATCAGAGGGCTGGTATCCAACGTACACTGCGGGTAACTAGGCGACGTTACCCGCAGTGTCGCTGTCCTGATCGCTGCCTGTTTGGCAGCTCAGCAGCGATCATGTAGAGACACACCAGCGATCCTGATCGTTGTCGGGATCGCTGGTGTGTCGCTATGTGAGACGCGGCCCTTACTCACAGGGGTATTGCGGTCTGCCATGCTACAGATAAAGCAGGAGATGCAAAAGTTTATACTAGTCTACAAGCTGACATTAAACTTGCCATGTCACACTCCTTTTTTCCATGTTGGAGCAGAGGCTGCTGTAATCACAGGACTTTAGTAATTAATTACACATAAATATTGTGATTGTCTGCAAAGAAAATTCATGGGTTGCAGCAATTCTTCTCTTAGATGTTTGCTTGAGTTATGATTTTAAAAACTTGACAATTTCTGTTCATTAATGCATTTTTTTTTATTTTATTTCTTAGGTCTGTTGCTATCATGCTAAGAGGAGTCTGTATGAAGTCCCAACTTTTGTTAAAAAAAATGTTTTATATCTTACTGTTGCAATACGGTCAGCAGCGGGGAAGCTGTGATCAGAAAACCAACTGAAAAAACTTGGTGTAGAAGTGTTTTTGCCTCTGTATGATGGGTTCTGCCCTCGCCACCACTGAATGGGAGTAGAATGAGATGCGAGGCGGCCTGAAACAAATTGGAAAATTGTACTTACGAGCAGAGCATTACACAGAAAACTATATATTTCCATGCTAATTTCAAATGATCAAAATGTCGTACGTCCCCCAACATGGTACCATTAAAACTACAGCTCAGTTCACAAAAAAGCCCTCATACAGTTCCGCTGATTGAAAAAAAATAAAAAAGTGTTATGGGTTTTGAAAAAAGGGCAACACAATCAGATTTTTTTTTTGTCATTTCCAAAAGTTCTGATTTTTTTTTTAAGTCACTAAAACTGTAAAAAAAAAAAAAATATCCAAGGAATCAAACTAACAGGCAATTTTAACCAGAAAATGAATGCCGTAGACACAAAACCCAAAAAACAAATGTGAAATTGTGGGATTTTTATTCACTTGGAAATGTTTTCCCTTTTCTTAAAAAAAAAGTGAATGATGTCATTCTAAATGACAACTTGTCCGCCAAATAAAAAAAAAATCATATGGCTATATCGATGGAAAAATAAAAAAAAAGTTATGGGTCGTTAAAATAGTCTAGGAAAATTTCACAACACAATGATAGATAGTAGGTGCACTGCAACATTATGCTTCTTTGGAGCTGATATCAGCATGAAGTATTTTTTTATTAGTATTATTAGTTTTACCACTGACAATATAAATAAATCAAATGTTTTTCCAGGAAAAAAAAATAGTCATTATTAAAGACAAAACAAATATCCATTAAGAGATATAATATATAAGTTCATTGTTCAGTAAACATACAAAGGTTCAGGAATACACAACATTCAGCACCACTTATGACTAAACATCACAGAAAAAGCAATAAAAACACCCACAAAGAGACAAAAGGTCACCCACCACAAGAATGGACCTCTCCCTTTCATTAACAGCTCTAAAAATATTTATGCATAATTTCATATTATCTCTCTAAATAGTAAATGCAATATTTAGCTGCATTCCAAAGAACTGGCCAGATCAATTACATGGAGGCTAAGAACTCAAACACATTAAAAGGTCATAAACATCATTAAAAGTAGAGATGACCCCACCATTTTTGAAAATGCAGCTCTGAAACGTCGGGCAGGAACGAAGCAGAATGACCATTCAGAAGGGAGCATTTCAGAGCCTAATTCTGGGGATCCATGAGGCTCCAGTGTACACCTAGTATGGCCAAGTGCTCAGGGCACTGTTGCACCTCATCAATCACCATGCCGTGTACCTTCCCACTTCTTGACTGACAGTGCTCGCGCTGCCTGAATTGAATCCCCAGACTGGTATGTCCACACAGACACTGGCTGGGACTAGCATAAAACTGTCAAAAGTAGATACATTTTTGCTCACTTTTGAGTTGTGCAACAATTTTGCAATATTTCAAGCAAGAATTCCGCTTGACGATTCCAGCCCATAGTTCAGCACACAAAAATCCTAGTCCCCCGGACTACGGTAATTTGCCAACTCCATACTCACCAGAGGAAGCATACTGAAACTCTTTGATGATCACATCGTTCTTGAAGTAAGGATTGGAGTTAAAGTAGAATTTTATCTTGCAACTAGACTTTAGGTGTGTAAAGTCCTCTACCTAAAAATTAAAAATCATCGTATTGATAAAGAGAAAATTAAACAAAAACAAGGAATGCTGGTGTAATAACATTTCTAGGTCACAGAATTGCATGGGCTAAATTAAACAGAGATCTGGAGTTTCTGTACGTAATTTCCAGAAATTATGTATTATTCCCTCAAAAATAAAATGATCCCCTATCCATATGATAGATAATTGGTTTAATTGATTGGGCTCTGACCAGCGATCCTGAGATAGGGACTCTACAACCCTGCGATTTAACCACGATTGCTTACATGCCAGTGCGGAAGGCATTTGGCAAAAGCACATACACTGGCTGCAGAAACTGGCCCTTGGGGACCATGAACCAGGGTGTGTTCTGGTAAAAAGAGAGCCCACGCCAGATTATGTATTGACCACACTCTTTAATCATAAGCAAGTAGGAGATAAGCAGGTTCACATACATAATGGTTATATCCACCTACCTGTAAATTGTTCATGTAACTTAATGTATCTTCATCACGGTCGTCAATCATTGCAGAAAGTTGTGGGTGATTCAGAAACTAAAATAGGTTAACGTTAAGGAAAATATGGGAAATATTTTCAAAGAATTCTTATTATATGAACACCTTAGCTAATAGGATTACTAATGTACACATAAAATGCAAAACAGTTTGGAGAAAAATAAGAGACACTTTTAGGCCTTGTTCATGCAGTAAGGTTTTGATGCCCCAAACTTCCTATGATACAGAACTTGTGGTGATCTGAACTGTGTAATTCCACAACACTTATGACCCCTCTTACCACTCCCTTTACAGGTCACTGAAATCTACTGTCGTTAAAACCCCTAATCAGATACAGTAATGTTCAAAATAATAGCAGTCCAAGATGAATAACCAGATTAATCACTGTTTTTGGTATAAATTATATTACCACGTCAATTTACCAGTTGGTGCAGTAGATTCTAAGAAAACCAACACTCAGCATTCATGTTCTGCATGTTTTAGAGTCTGTGTATTAGACTAATTAATTGAAAGGGGGTGTTCAAAATAATAGCAGTGTGGAGTTCAATTAGTGAGGTCAATCGTTCTGTGAAGAAACAGGTGTGAATCTGGTGGCCCTTATTTAAGGGTGAAGCCAGGACATGTTGTACATACATTTCTCCTTGAAAGCCTGAGAAATATGGGTCGTTTGACACATTGTTCAGAAGAACAGCATACTTTGGTTCAAAAGTTGATTGGAGAGGGCAAAAACTTTATAAAGAAGTGCAGACGATGATAGGCTGTTCAGCTAAAATGATCTCCAATGCTTTAAAATGGAAAGATAAACCAGAGAGACGTTGAAAAAAACGGAAGACGACCATTCGAATGGATGGAAGAATAGCCAGAATGGCAAAGGCTCACAATGATCAGCTCCAGGGTGATCACAGACAGTCTCAAGTTACCTAGGAGTGCTGCGAAAGTTAGAAGACGCCTGTGTGACGCTAATCTCTTAGCAAGAAATTCCCGCAAAGTCCCACTGTTAAAAAAGACATGCACTAAAACGGATACAATTTGCCAAAGAACACATCAACTGGCCTAAAAAGAAATGGAGAAACATTTTGAGGACTGATGAAAATAAAATTGTTCTTTTTTTGGGTCCAAGGGCCACAGACAGTTCGTCAGACAACCCCCAAACTCTGCATTCAAGCCACTGTACACTCTGAAGACAGTGAAGCATGGTGGTGCAAACATCATGATATGGGCATGTTTCTCTTACTATGGTGCCGGACCTATTTACCGCATACCAGGGATCATGAACCAGTTTGCATATATTAAAATACTTGAAGAGGTCATGTTGCCTTACGCTGAAGAGGATATGCCCTTGAAATGGGTGTTTCAACAAGACAACGACCCTAAACACAAAAGTAAACGAGCAAAATCTTGGTTCCAGTCCAACAAAATTGAGGTTATGGAGTGGCTGCCCCAATCCCCGCACCTTAATCCGATAGAACACTTGTGGTGTGACAATAAAAATGCCGTTTCTGAGGTAAAGTCGACAAATGACAGAAAATTATGGGATGTAGTCCAAGCAACCTGGGCTGGAATAACAGTTGACAGGGGCCCGAACTTGGCTGACTCTATGCAACAAAGATGTGAAGCAGTTCTAAAAAACTGTGAATATATTAGAAAACAGTGTGCAATGTTCCCAATGCATGGAAATAAAAACTAGCATAAAGATTTTGTGACTAACTCATGTTTTTGAACACACAGCTATTATTTTGAACACTACTGTAAAACAAATACTTTGTAGTGTATTATTTTTACATAAATACCGTATTTTTCGGATTATAAGGCGCACTTTTTTCCCCAAAATTTGGGGGGGAAATGGGGGTGTGCCTTATAATGCGTATATACCTTACCAGTACCGTTGCTGCAGGCCGCAACTGGGATGAGGGGGTGTCCAGCGGTGCTGCAGGTGCCTGGCAGTGCTACGGGGGTGTCGAGAGATGAGATCTCAGCACTGAAATCTCATATCCGAGATCTTGGTGCCAAAATCTCCATCTGCGCATGCGGCGCCCCTGGGGGCCATTTTCACAGAGTCCACCGCACAGGAAACCATGGAACTGCGGGGGGCTCTGGCCTTTCGCAAATTGTCGGCAGAGCCCCCCGCGGAACTGGAGACACAAGCAGCACCACCTGGCACCCGCATCGGGCAGCACTGCCGGACACCCCCACAGCAGTGGACACCTGCAGCGGCGCACCGCACATCGGAACACCACCTCATCCCAGCCTGCAGCATCACCTCACTCTTGCCTCCTCCAGCAGCGACCCTGGGAACCCGCTCCACAGCAGACACCACCCCAGGTAAGCAGTAAGACACAGGAATTATAAGAAGCACCACAATTTTATTTAAAAAAATCCTATTTTTCTCCTCAAAATTTGGTAATACTTCTTACTTTACAGAGAAGGAAGGGGAAAAATAAAATGTCATAAAAAGACTAACACATTTGTTATAGGATACAGCAGTGACCCAAAAACCTGGGATGGTGCGTATGATGGCATTGCGTTTCTGGATGTGTGGTTTTCGAAGCTGTCCGTACCTTCGTTTCAGCTGCAGCAGAGCACGGTCGGCCCGTTCATTCACCGACCTTAGCTCCTGCTGCACTGACTCGAGAGCCTGCATGGAGCGATCACTACCAGTAGCCTGAGTGCCAACAGAAACAATACAGCAATCACCCTCGCTGCAAGATCGACGGTCACCCGTTTCTGAATCTGAGGAAAGGGGTGACAAAACAGCTGGCTCTTCTGTGTCTGCTATCTCTAGGCTCGGTGGGGCACATCTTCTCCGTTGATCATCTGAATCTCCATTCCCTGCTGCATCCCTTCTTAATGACTCTTGCTTTGATGGTGTTGTTTTCTTCTCTCCGGTTTCACCGCCTTCAGGGATGTGAGGGGTTCCTGTTGCACTTTCTCCCGTATCCCCCCTTTCGGGTGTACACACAGGTAACCTTGCATGTGTGTCATCCACTGCGCCATTTTCTGGAGTGTGTGGAATAACATTTCCTGTCTGCTCCTTTTCTTCTGCATTCTCCCTCCAATTGGTCATCTCCCATAATGTCTGAGCAGCCTCAACTTCCTGACGACTATCTGGAAGATCAAGAACTCCATTGTTTTTTTCCTCAGTGTCCAAAACTTTTCTCTGTTTAGCTGGTGGAGGAGAGCACTCCCCACTCTTCTCTGGACAGCTCATGGTGCAGAAACTTTAAAGAATCGATAATATTTTACCAATGCTCCACATGATCGATCATCTGACAATCAAATACAAGGCAGTATTTAACATCAAGAGTGTAACATGTTATAAAGTATCTTATCAATTATTTGCATCCTAGCAAAAAGATACAAGTCTACAGTGAAGATGAGTGGACCTCTAATACAAAGTAGATGTAGAGAAGCCCCCATAGAAGTTTATTTGTACTATGACAACGATAAAACAACCAAATAAAAGCCTGTATACATGAGCCCTTCAGTTATAATGTTGAGCTTAATCAGCAAGTCTTTATGCAGTCATCTGTGTACAAGGTATTACATGCAAGAATGAGCACGTTTTCCCAGCCTCCCGGTTTTAGGGCTCATGCAGACGAGTGTATAAGTCTGACATGTGCTGTTCGATTTTTTTATAGGACACAACACTGACCAATGTTATTCAATAGGGCTGTTCAGATGAACGATCTTTCTCTCTGTCCAACAGTCTGTAAGAAAAAAAAAAATTGCAGCATGCACTACTTTCTTCTGAGACTCACCCATGCCAGTCTATGGGTGCATTACAAAAAAAAAATTGAACCAATTTTTAAGGATATATTTTTATTATCCACCTTCAACACGGTTTGATCATTATGTTTTAATATAGATGTATGAAAACTGATCGCACACGGACGTAAAAAAATTGGCACTTTTTCCTGAATGAAAGTCGGACAATTTTTATAGACTCGTCTGCAGCCGGCATTAGACCTAATTCAACACATCCGCGTGTTAAGGTTCATGATTCACGTACCAGGCGTGGACCGACTGCTCGGATTCTCCACCGATCACAAGAATGAGGGAGCAAGCAGCAGGATGCAAGCACGGCTTCATTCACTACTTATGGGAGCAGTCGTCATGTATGAGTACTACAACTCAATTTACGTACAGACAACCCACTTTCTTTTGATTAGCGGTGACTCTGCAATCATATATATATCATGTCATTTTAATAGTATATTCTAAAGTATTAATATTACAAGGCCTTCACTAAATAGCCTTATAGACTGTGCTGCTGGTCACAGGTTATAAATTGATAAGGTCCTATGCACACTGGTAATGATGCTTTGTCGGTGCTACTGAGGAAGAATAAATTCAATAATATAGGAGATAACCTCGAGCACTCAATTCTGAGAAAAATGAAAAAACTGAAAAAATAGAAAAATTCACAATGCTGAATATATTTCATGCTTTATTGTGTATCCTCATACAGTAGGACTGCCGGAAGTTCAAACCAATATTATATCCATATACAAGAGTGTATTTGTCCCAACGTTTCGGCCGTGATGGCCTTTATCAAGGGAACTTGAGTCTGTGGTGAAGCAGTGCGTGGTGTATCCCGGAAGATACACCACGCTTCTTCCGGGATACGCCACGCACTGCTTCACAACAGACTCAAGTTCCCTTGATAAAGGCCATCTCGGCCGAAACGTTGGGACAAATACACTCTTGTATATGGATATAATGTTGGTGTGAACCTTCCGGCAGTCCTCCTGTATGAGGATACACAATAAAGCATGAAATATATTTAGCATTGTGAATTTTTCTATTTTTTCAGTTTTTTCATTTTTCTCAGAATTGAGTGCTCGCTGGTCACAGGTTGTCATAATGCCTATCTCTGTTAACTAGGGACTCCCATCAATGAGCAACATCCATTTCTAGTGAACTCCACTCATCTCCATACCAGATTGCCCGCCACATGGGTGCACAGATCCCACTTTGGTAGCCATTGCAGGGGAAATGTCTGGCTGGCTACAGCTTCCTTCAACAACAGCAGTTTGTCAAGAGCAGGACCCCAGTGATCAGAGCAACACAGACTGCAAACTGAAATATGTCCATATACCATAAGAGACCAACTTGTGTATCATTTTTTAAATTTTTTTTAGCTGCTTTAGAATTTGTATTTATTTTTTTAAACTTGTTATAGTATCTGTTTAATGTACTGCATATGCCAGAAAAAGCTCCTGACATATAGAGTAAACAGAGGCTGTGACTAGTGATGAGCGAACGTGCTCAGATAACGTCTTATCCGAGTATCTTGGACGTGCTCGAATAACATGTTAGAGTTCCCTCGGCTGGATGATTTGCAGCTGTGAGGCTAGGTTCACATTAGCGTTTGAGTCCGCAGCGTGGTGCTGCAGACTTCTTTCCTTAAGGCTCTGCCTACTTCCACATGGGTCCTGTGTACCTATCTTTAACATTGGGTCCCCAGGGACATGCGTCGTATGCGTCTGACATTTTGACATGCCCGCTGAACGCAAGAAAATGCAAAATGTTGCGTTCGGAGGGCACTTCAAAACACCACAAGCGGAAGCATCCACATACAACACATGTCCCTGCGTACCCAATGTTAAAAAGAGGTACGCAGGACGCATGCGGAAGTAGGCGGAGCTAAGGAAAGAAGTCCGCAGCAACATGCTGCGGACTCAAACACTAATGTGAACCCGGCCTTAGACAGCCTGAACACATGCAAGAATTGCCTGTTTGTTAATGAATCCCCCACATGTTTAGGCTGCCTAACATCCCCAAAACATGCAGCCGCAGGGACTCGAACATAATATACGAGCACGCCCAAGATACTCGGTAACACCCGAGCATGCTCGGATAAGATGTTATCCGAGCATGTTCAGCCATTGCTAGCTGTGTCAGATGCCTAATAATGGCATCTGTTGAGCTTTAAAGGAATAAGGCTTTAAGTGATATTCCTAAAATAAAAATGTATCTCCTTCCAGAAGGATGGGGGATAACTTACTGACCACAGGGTGTCTAACCACTAGGATGTCTAGCAATCCCAAGAACAGAGCTCTGGTTCCAGGGACCATGCTGCAGCCCCGTCCACAGCAGAGTGGAGGAGCGCACGCTCCACCTTCTCTCTATTCATTGTCTATAGAACTGCTGGAGAAAGCTGAATACAGCACCCCGCTATTTCCACCAGTCCTATATACAATTTCAGGAGTGGAGGTGGAGCATGTGCGCATCCGCTTCATTCAATGATTGGACCCCCAGCCATCAGTAAGATATTCCTTATGCTTGCTTTTTTGCGGTATACTTACAGCTAGTCAGGAATGAAAAGGGCACGCTTGTCTGACTTGTAACCCTATGGACATATTTGGAACTTACCCAGTTGAGAAAAATGGCAGCGCTGCACCAAAATACCTCATAGGCCGTAAGGTAGAATTGGTAAATAACGCTGCCCAGAAAGACACAAGCTCATATAGAGCGCAAGCCTGATATAGCTCGTGCAACGACGACGTTACATAGATTTTTTTATAGTTACGTGGTAAATATTAGATGTATAAACCCTAAATGTAATACTTACGTGGTCAATATTAATTTTATGGGGAAAATATTACATGTATGAGTCCTAACTTTGATATCAAGTCTCATGAGGTAAATATTGCAAGTATGAGTTAAATATCAAATCTAGAGAGACAAATATTGCATGTATGGGGTAAATATCATATGTAGGGAGGCAAATAATGCATGCATGAGGTAAATATTGCATGTACGGAGACAAATATTGCAAGTATGTGGTAAATATCACATTTATTGAGACAAATATTGCATGTATGGGGTAAGTATCACATGTAGGGAGACAAATATTGCATGTATGGGGAAAATTTTGCATGTAGGGAGGCAAAAATTTAAAGTTTGAGGTAAATATCACATTTACTGAGACAAATATTGCATGTATGGGGTAAATATCAGATGTATTGAGACAAATATTGCATCTATGGGGTAAATTTTGCTTGTAGGGAGGCAAATAATGCATATGTGAGGTAAATATTGCATGTAGGTAGGCAAATATTGCATGTATGAGGTAAATAACACATTTATTGAGACAAATATTCCATGTATGGGGTAAATATCGCATGTAGGGAGAGAAATATTGCATGTATGAGGTAAGTATCACATGTAGGGAGACAAATATTGCATGTATGGGGTAAATTTTGCATGTAGGGAGGCAAATATTTAATGTATGAGGTAAATATCACATTTATTGAGACAAATATTGAATGTGTGGGGTAAATATAGCATGTATGGCGACAATTATTGCATGTATGAGGTAAATATCAGATGTACTGAGACAAATATTGCATCTATGGGGTAAATTTTGCATGTAGGGAGGCAAATAATGCATATGTGAGGTAAATATGACATGTAGGTAGGTAAATATTGCATGTATGAGGTAAATAACACATTTATTAAGACAAATATTGCATGTATGGGGTAAATATTGCATGTAGGGAGGCAAATATTGCACGTATGGGGTAAATATTGTATGTAGGGAGGCACATATTGCAAGTATGAGGTAAATATCACATTTATTGAGGCAAATATTGCATGTAGGGTGGCAAATATTGCATATCTGAGGCGAATATTGCATGTGTGGGGTAAATCTCACATTTGTTGAGACAAATATTGCATGTATGGGGTAAATATTGCATGTATGAGGTAAATATCACATTTAGGGAGACAGATAATGTATGCATAAGGTAAATATAGCATGTAGGGAGGCAAATATTGCATGTATGGGGAATATAAAGTATGTAGGGAGACAATGCACGCATGAAGTACATATCACATGTAGGGAGACAAATATTGCATGTATGAGGTAAATATTGCATGTAGTGAAGCAAATATTGCATATATGGGGTAAATATCACATTTATGGGGTATATATTGCATGTAGTGAGGCAAATATTGCATGTATGAGGTAAATATTACATTTAGGGGGCAGATACTGCATGTATGGTGTACATATTGCATATATCAGCCAAATATCGCATGTATGAATCATAACTTTGACACTTAGGAGGTTAAGCTTCCCCTAGGATTTCTACACTACATTTTTGGGGATGATACACTCGCCCCTAAGCAACCGCTTCAATACAGCCGCAGTGCACAGCACAAACGCACTACACACGACACAAGAACGCGCTACGTCACACTGACGACGTTATTAGCGCCCCCATCCCTTTCTCCCCGATACGGCAAACTCACCACACAGGGACCCCCTCAAAAACTTGTCCCCCCCGATGCCACCACGAGAACTGTCACCGCGTGACGTCACCGCCCCTGTCACCTCTGCGCCAGTCACGGGGCGCCACGTCACGTCAACAACGCAGCACGTGACCAACGAACGTGACGTCGACGGCCCCGGGCCCTGCTGCATCTCGCGCCCAATACGAGCAGGGATCACGTGAGCAGCAGCCACTTCCTCCCAGTCCCACCCTACTCGCGATCATGCTGGCTAAACCAATCACCTTTCAGAAAATGTAACGTGAACCACGCCTAGGACTTGCGTTGACCAATAGAAATGAAAAATCCGAGTCGTCCGTTTGCCGCTTGTATTGAGACCGAGGTTTGGAACGCAAACGATACGATGGGCGGGGACAAGTTGTTATTGCTGATGATGTCCTCCTCAGGGATTGTGCTGCAGCGTTCACAGTATAGACGAGAGTGCCGAGCTACAGCCGTCCATGTGTCCAGTCATCGGTCTTTTATGGAGAAATATGTGTAGAAAATAAATATGTGGAATTAAAATTGTTTTATTTTCTTTAAATTAATATTTAATGTGTCGTATCGACTGAGCAGTGTCTGAACAAACGCATGGTACCACAGTGCTGCCTAAAAGGGGTTTTTCAGGATTAAAAAAACTAAATATGGCTGTATAATCCCAAAACAGCGCCACCACTGTCCACAGGTTGTGTGTGGTATTGCTGCTCTGAGCTCCATCAGTGGAACCAAGCTGCCCATGCTCGGGTGCTATGCTCGAATAATACGATACACTTTATTGATCCCGGCGGGAAATTACAGTATTACAGCAGCAATACAAACAGCAGTACATAATAATAATAATCTTTATATAGCGCCATCATATTCCACAGCACTTTACAGTTTAACA
>VIAB01000149.1:220676-232794 GCA_009801035.1 Oophaga pumilio
ATACATAAATATTTTTTCTTGAAAGGTGGTGTCAGAATTGGTTCACTTCTGTTAACTCCTCCGAAAACCAAGTTGTGTTTTAACACCATCACTCACTGCACACATTGTGAAAATTGCTCTTGGCACATTCAACAAACATGTTTTCTAGACTATACTAGACCGACATATGCCAAAACAGTATTATTTTGTCATATTTCTGATCAATATTTGTCTGCATGCCTTGTATCTGCATGCCTTGCATAGGGAAACGAGCATCTATGGGTGACCAATGCTACTGTTGCACATGTTGGAACTTTAAGGTCATTGTCCAGTGCATTGTTCATTGGTGGTCTACTTCAGGAGGGTCTCCCAACATATACTTCCCTCAAATCACAGGGTAGGCATACAGTGGCATCTTTCCCTTATAGGCTCCTATTGTAAAAAATGTATACAATTTTTACTGAATGCCTCTGTAAGGAATAGTGCAGTATACCAATGTGCACTGATGGCAAGGAGGCCAAAAGGACACCCCTTTGTCCTCCTTCAGGTGAATAGGAGTCTACGGTATATCTAACATTGCTCTAAGACCGGCAAACGACCATGGCTAACATCAGATTATCAGGATGTTCGTATCTGGACATCCTCTTTCTCTATGTCCTGATATCGTCTAAGGTCGTCATAGTGGGGCATGTAAGGACTCCCATCCGCAAGTTATAGCATAGAGCCATTTCATAGAGTGCTTCCGACTATGGTGGACTCAATGTGACCAAGTATTACATTTCAGCTCTCACAGGCTTTATGCATCCTTCTTTTTCCATGTTTTCTTCAGGGTAAAAGTGTTATACTTCTTAAATGCCCTATCTGTAGGATTAATATGAGATTGGTCGGGGTCTGACCTTCAGCTCCCCAACAATCAGCTGACATTTGGTCCTTCAGTGGCCCGATGTAAGCTATGTATGTAGAGGAACACATTGTGTAGTGGCCACTACTGTTTATATTCCTTCTGTCCACTACCAGATGAGATATCAATGGATTAGTGGGGGTGATGGGCATCGGACCCCTCCGATCTTATATTGATGACTTATTTCAGGGATAGGTCATCTATATCAGTTCCGGGCAACATCCCCTATTTAGTGGTTCATTGACAGGTTAGTATACAATGTTCACTGTGCCTTATAACAATGGAGGCTTTAACTGATGTGGATCAATAATGACATGGGATTGCTTGAGAACTCCTTATCTATATGACTAAAAGGTCAGGGTCACAAAGAAGAATCTTTTGAGTCAGTGGGTGATTGCTGTATGTGGATTTAGTATATACACCTGGTTGATAAATGGCAGCGCTATCTGACAATCTACCTGAAAATGTTTAAAAAATTTAAATGAAAAGTGGGTGATAAAAGTGCTGCTGAGTGCAACAGACAGGCAGGTACATAAGAATTTATAAAAAAAAATAAGGGTTATGCATTTCAACATCGGACAAATGCCTTCTTCAGGCCATCTCCATTATTCCTGTGTCCTTTTGTGTATAAATATGTGATTCTTCAGATTTTGTATTAGTCTTGGCCTGATGAAGAGACCTGAGTAGTCTCGAAACCTTGCAATTTGTTACCATCTTTTCAGTTAGCCATTAAGAGGTATCAACCACTGAGGACTCTCAATTCTAAATATTTTTCTTCAGGCCAGGCTTACTTCTCTATAGGGGGCTTAACTCACCACCAACAAAAGTATTGGAAATCCAAAATCGGACGCTCCGGATTCTTATTGCCCCCGACATTATCTGTTGGGGAGAACTCGGGAAGCCCCCCATACACATTAGACTGTTGTCAGATATCAGTGGATTTGGCCGACGTTAGTCAAAATCCTCAGCCTATCTAAAGTGGACGCATGTCTGTTGTTAAGGGAATCGAATCCAATCTATCCATTTTTAGGTCGCTCGTGGCTCCAAAAGTTTTTGGCAGCTACTTGTCCCCCACCCTCATGGAAAGAAACTGACCATTAATAGCGTAGGATTCATAATAATAAAAGTGTACAGGATCAGTCAACAGAATGAACCTGAATAATGGAAACTAAGTAAAAGTAAAGAAAATACTAGATGAGAAAGCATGTTCATAAAAAAGAAAAAAAAATGTAGTTGAAATCCAACATTACGGATCCTTCGCTCCCCAGACGTCATTCGTCAGACAGCCACAGGCTTGGACTGGCCCATAGGAGAGCAGGGGAATCACCCGGTGGGCCCCTGTGCAGATCTGGGCCCACAACCCCACTGTATGGGCAGTACTTGGCATAATTCACTTTGTACAGAAGAAAAGCAGCCTCTCATCATTCATTCACCAAACTGCCCAGTTTATTATTATATAGAGAAAGAGGTAAATATGTGAAGGAGGGAAGTGTAATATTTGTATGCACGTGAAAATTTTGCCTGCAAAGTCAATGTTACTGGTGGGCCCTTGGCACCTCAGTCCGACACTGAACAGCCATATACATTAGACTCTCGATAGATGCCACTTATGTCGATGAGTTCGGTCGACCAATATTTGTCTGCTGTGTATAGGGGCCTTTAGTTACTGGTATGCAAATTATGTAAATGATTTTAAAATTGTATCCCCTTTGTTATTCAGTTCTCTGCATTTCAGGTCAAGGTCTGCACCAGGTAAAGCTGGGAAGATTCCCGGAACTCTGGGGCTGGAGGTATGGGGGTACGATGATCTGGGCACACATGCATACCAACTCTAGCCAAGAAAAGAAAGTGGGAACACAAAATACACTGTGACTTTGTTACATGTACCTGAAGCGGGCCATATATGCATATAGGATATTTTTTGTTTTACCTGTTTGGCATCCTTGAGTGCCACAGTTGGCCCCACCCGGCCCAGGTTTTGCCACAATAACAGAGCACATGAGGATCAGCAGATCAGGGGCAGATATATCATTGGTGCAGCAGCACAGGGGCCCAAGAGGTAAGAGGGCCCATTTCCACCTCCAAAACGTGTGCAATAATACATTATGATGACCTGTCGGACTGCAAAGGGCCCATATATTGTTCTTGCACAGGGGCGTCTTCTGTCTGTGTCCTCCGGCACCAGTGCAGCAGATAACTGTGCAATTCTGTACTGAGGCTTCAGTAAGCATGGAAGAGTAACCTGTGCGCTGTTTGATCCCTTAACCCATCAATGTTGCTTCTTTTATAGCAGCCACAAAGAATTTTGTAATCTTGCAAAAATTAGAAACACGTTGTCATATTAAATTTGGTAACTATTTTGGAATATTTTGTAGGCGCCTCTGTAGGTTGTTGCTCTAAAATATGATACCCAGTGAAGAAACCGGGCCACTTAGACTTTCTTTTGATGTAGATAGTGAAAAGGAATGTTTAAGGAGGATTCTACTGATGAAGCTAGTGATATGGTTATATAGGTCCTAATACAACAATAAAAATGATACCTGCCTTTTAGTAATCCGATGTGCCAGCGCTGAGAAATCCAGCTTTGAAGCCACAGGCAAATTAGACTGTCAGTGCAATGGGGGCGTGTTGATGTAAAGAGTGCACTGACACGCCCCCAATGCACTTCCAGGCTATTTTGCCTGCAGCTTCAAAGGCTGATTTCTCAGCACTGACACATAGTATTGCTACAAGACAGGTATCGTTTGTATTGTTGTACTAGGACCTATACAGCTATGGCACTAGTTTCATCCTCCTGACGGTTTCTTGCGAAGTCTTAAGAATCGGTTTTAAAAGATGTGAAATAGATTGACTGCAAATGCAACAAATTACTTTTTTGGTTATTTAGAATATTTGACTTTAAAGAGTAACCATTGTTTTATTTTTTATTTTATAAATCAATAGATTGTATGAAAATAAGCAACTTTGTGATATATTTTATCAAGGAAATCTGCTTCATTTCTCCTTCTGGATTCATCTTTCACTCTTTGTATTCTAGGAAAAAAGCTGTAGTCAGTGAAGGCAGATTTTCCTATTATTGAGATAGGAGATGACAGTTGGTGCTCATAAGATTCTTTGAAGAGGGGAGGGGGAAGAAGGAAGGAGGAGCACACAGACTTTCCACTGCAAGTTCTCCTGAAACAACAGTTACACTTTAAATCTATGGTAAAAAAAAAAAGAAAGTGTAAGTGTCATTTCAGGAGTACTGGCAGCAGAATATCTGTCTGCCTCCAGGTCCTGCCCATCCACTCCACATAGAATTTTATGAGCACCAACGGCAATATCAGTAACGGGAAAATCTATGTTCACTGCAGACAGATTTTACCAGTAAATTGAAAATACTAAGAGCAAAAGATTAGTCCAGGAGGAGAAAGAACAGATTTCTCTGATAAGATATAATACAAAGTTGCTTATTTTCATGTGTTTTATAAAATAAAAATGAAAATGATGGTTAGTCTGGGTTGTTCACTATTAGTGATGAGCGAGTATGCTCGTTGCTCGGGTTTTCCCGAGCATGCTCGGGTGATCTCCGAGTATTTAGAAGTGCTCGGAGATATAGTTTTTGTCGCCGCAGCTGCATGATTTGCGGCTGCTAGACAGCCTTAATACATGTGGGGGTTGCCTGTTTGTTAGGAAATCCCCACATATGTTCAGTCTGTCTAGCAGTCGCAAATCATGCAGCTGCGGCGACAAAAACTAAATCTCCGAGCACTTCCAAATACTCGGAGACCACCTGAGCATGCTCTGGAATACCCGAACAACGAGCATACTCGCTCATCACTATTCACTATACATAATCTATAAGGCATATAAATTAGATTTGTCATAACAGTGTAATTGGTGGGGGTCAGACACTTGAAATATCCAACCTGGTCCTAAAAACGCAACATTTCTGTGTATTTTTGGCCTTTTGCTCTCCATTTTGAGTAATAGCAGACAAGTATTTTCCATCTTGTCTCGTAGTACTTTATGTCCATATGTGAATGCGGAGCACAGACTAGTTACTTCCACTGGAATTTATACTTTGTGGTAGAATTGCTATATGGAAAATGTATGGTATGACTGGCAGGATAGCAGGGTCCCCAACGTGTTCCACAACATGGAAAGAACATGCAGGGTATTGTAGTATGGCGGCAGCCGGGGTGATACAGGTTAGGACCCATTGGTGTATATAGCACTGGAGAGCTAAACATTGGAGCACAGACTGGATTTCCACCAGCTTATTTCAGACACTGATGACACTGATGTCCAATACCTGTACGATGGGACGGCTTGTAAACTGTATCGTGCACATGTGTGAATATTGTTTTGCTTTTTGTTATTTTCCATGTTGCATCACAGATCTAAGGTCTATGATTCTTGTGTTCATCTGTCGACTAACACATGGAAGGAAAAGGAGTAACAAAAGCTGCAAGTCAGTAGCCGCTGCAATGTGGAAACCATACTATAACGGTAAATATAGCAGTTACAAAACTTGTGAAAAGTGGAGTCGTCATATAATATGTCATGGTGTAAATGCCGCTTTTCTCCTAAATCCAGTGCAGTTTTGCTTTTGTTCATGCTCCTCTCTGTTCCTGAGATATGGCCTCCTCTTCCACAGGATCTGCAACTGACAGGCGCCACATCAGCAGTGCCTCACCATCCGATACGCGGAGGAGCTGAAAAAGCCTCTCCTTTTTGATTATGTTTACCATATCATTTTTTTTTTCCAAAACCCGTTACCTCTTTGGATAAAGTTGTACACCTGGTATAGATGTTTCCATGAGTGTGATTAATTAGTAGAAAGAAAAACAAATTCCCTTGTGTTTTTGTATCAATCAAAAGACATTAATACAAGTGATGGCGTTATAACCATGTCAATAAATATGTCCATAAACAAATACATAAATTCCCGTCAACCTCCCCTTTCCCTCCCACCAAACACACATTGCATACCCTCCATTACCACCCCTTACCCATCCTTCGCCCCTCTCCCTTTATGCACTTAGCTTGAATAAAAAAAGAGACATCCCAGAAATTCTCACGCACCCCATCATCCCCACCCACACCCACCCGCCAAGTCCTTTCGTCAATGACATCTCTATAAAAGGGACATTTCTTTGTTTTTAAAAAAGAAAGCTATGGTCTTTCAATTCGATGTTTTTGTGTTCTCCTTCTTAGCATGGTCCATCAGAACGATTCCTTCTTCATCAGCATGCCGCGTTGGCCTCTTAAATCCACCCTGATCGATCTCCCGATCACTGAGGTTAATGTGAGGTTGGGAGTGCAATGGTTTCCCTTTTTTTTCACATCACACAGTAAGGCTCCCTGGGTAACAAGGCTTTCGTCCTCCAGCAGGGGATGTGGAGCTGCAGACAACTTTTCAGGTCTTTATTGAGTAGGAAACACATTATAGGGTTTACCCCAGCCTGAGTGAAAGTCATCCACACCGCGGTGGACAAGTAGCGATGAGGGATGCTACAGGTTTTAACAAACACCCTCCAGTAACAGGCCACGATATAGGGTGACCAAAGCACCAAAAAGCTCAGGGTTATTCCATAAAACATCCGACCCAACCTCTTCTCACTTTTAAACTCATCCATCCCCAATAGACGCCTGTTGGCAGTGTGGGTGTTTTGACGTATACCCAGTAAAGTTGGTGGCATTGGCCCCCTTCCAAATCCAGCAATCCAGTTTGCAGCAGCCTGCCCTGTAGCTCCTGGCCCGTGGAATGTCCAGTTTTGGCTGATGGCTGGCACCATCTGCACAGGCTTCATTTTACGATGGCGGTACTCAAAGAGAAGTAGTTTGGCATAGACAATATGAGTGGCAACGATGAGCACTGCCAGCATGAGCATAAATCCAAGGGTATCGTTGGCTTTGAAGTATCGATGCTCGAATATGCACTGGTCCTCTTCACGGATGAATTTGTAAGTGCCCACGTCAAAGACTGGTGGAAAGGCCATAGCGACTGAGAGTGTCCAGACCATGCAGATAACTGCAATGCACGTCCAAAGCGTCATTCTCTTGGAGTAGAATCGGTGATGGGCAATGGCCATGTAGCGTGTAACACTGATGCAGAAAAGCATGAATGAGGCGTGAAAGCAAAAAAGGACGGCCATGAACGCCACAACCTTGCAACTTAATAGGCTGTAGGCCCAGGCTGAACCGTTGCGGATGGAAAGTAGGACAAATGGAAAACAGGCAGATGATCTGACAGCATCGGCAAGACAGAGATCCAACAAGAAGTAGTAAGGAGCCTTGTGCAAGGAACGGTCTTTTAGTACTAGCAATGACACCAGTAGGTTGCCCGCCAGACTGGCACATATAATGAAACCCAGTAACACTAGTTTGAGATGGGTAGAAATTGCTGTTGACTGGGTAAGAGAGCCAGACAGCTCATCAGACTCACTGCCATTAGCCATGTTGGAGGCCGGCTCCAACTAGCCTTTGGTCAGCACCTCCTTCTGCTTCTGTGATGCTCCATTTCCAATAAGTGGGACTGTTTTGGGGGCCAGGCTTGATGGGTATTTAGGTGGCAGGGTGGGAAAAAGAAATAGAGGGGGGAAGGTGTCAAAGGGATTGTATGGGAAGACCGAAACGTGGATATGACTGTACAAAGTATGGTATTTAATGACACAATGATGGAGGAACAAAATTAGGAACGGGGACAAGAGAGGAGAAAAGAATGGTTATTAATATATCACAACATCCAAAAACAAAGAAAAACATTGGTTAAATACATTGGTTATAAAAAAGGAAGCATGAGTCCAAAATGTGTTGTGTAAGTTACATCTGCAGTATTAAACACCAAGGCCTACATAATAATATCTGCCTAGTGAGGAGCACCAGGGCTATACACTGTGGGAGCGGAGGCCAATTCTCCTCCCCAATGCAATACCTGTCTGATTTACCATTAGGGTGTATACCCGGTTAATTTTTCTTACGTGCTGCCCTAATGGGGGTGATTGAGTGTGGAGTGCAAAGCACTGCATTACAGGAGGTCTCCTGAGTCCTGAGCGGTCTTCCTCTTCTTACCGGAGCCTTCCGATTAGTACAGAAGTGTTTGCAAATTTGGTTAATATAAATAGATGCATAGAGTTTCAATAATGAAAACTTGGTCCTACCATTGTTTTCTCTAAATTTTCTAAATAGAAAAACTTAAAGGGGTTGTCCAGTCTTGGGACTCAAGTCTGCAGTCACTCTATGTGACTGCAGACTTGTGAATCCTCACAACGTGGAAGGTGTGCACTGTCAGGACTCTCCAGTGCCGACTCTGGGATCGATTTGCATACTTCTGGCCAGGGCCGGATCCAGGCTTTCTTGGGCTCCGGGCAAAAGAGTGTCAGTGGGCCCCTTTAACACATACCACAATTCATGATGCACAGATAAGAATTATAGGTATAGTACAATGCCAAAGATTTCACTTTTTTCTTTCATTATATAAGTGACACCTATTGTAAATTTTACCACATTGTGCTTCATACAGTATAATGGGACCATTTAGTGCTCCATATGGTATAATGGACCCTATATATTGCTTCATACAGTATAATGGGCTCATATAGTGCTCCATACAGTATAATGGACCCTATATATTGCTCCATACAGTATTATGACCCATATATTGCTCCATCCAGTAAAATGGACCCTATATATTGCTCCATATAGTATTATGACCCATATATTGCTCCATCCAGTATAATGGACCTTATATATTACTCCATACAGTATTATCACCCCATATATTGCTCTATACAGTATAATGGGCCTGGTATATTGCTCCATACAGAATAATGGGCCCCATATATTGCTTTATACAGTATAATGGGCCATTATATTGCTCCATACAGTGGTTTGGACCCCATATATTGCTCCATACAGTATTATGAGCCCCATATATTGCTCCATACAGTATAATGGGCCCCATATAGTGCTCCATACAGTATAATGGCCCCATATATTGCCTGCGTGCGCGTGGTGATGACACCGGCTCTGCTTCTGGCCACCTTCCGACTAGACATGTCCGGCCTCGCTCAATTCACTTGTATTAAGCGAGGACGTGCACATCTAGTCGTCACGTGACTGCATGTTTGCAAATAGCATTCTCGCGCCTGCCCGCTCCCTTCGCCAGCACCGGTGACATCGTGTACCATTAGAGTATTTGAATCCCAAGCCTGGAGAACCCCCTTTAAGAAATAGTCACACCCACTTTTTTTTTCAGATTTGTGCTTGAGAATTTAGTGTTCAGACTTTACAAGCTTCTTATTCTTATGTGTCTATAAACAAAAAAATTGTGCCAATACATTAGTAAATCTGAGTAATTGGCCTCAATGTGCAATTTTATTGCATATTGGGGGAGTCATCTTGGATGACTTGTCCAAGGCCGGTCCCTGGCTGCTCGCCTCCCCTCCACTCCCCCAGACTGACAAGTCTCTCCCTATACACAAACATATGGCGAGAACTGTCAATCATGGGACTGAGGCAGAGAGAAGCTGCTGGGGTCCGGCCTCAGACTAGTCATCTGAGATGGATAGTTTCTGGCTATTGAAAGTACGTTTTCTCTGAAAAGCCACAGGAAATAAAGCAGCCATAATCTGATTCATGCTGCCTGTGGTTCGGGCAGCAAAAATCAGCTGACAGAATGATCCCTGGATATGGAAATTTTAGTGTGTGTTTTTTTTTACTTAAGTGCATGTATTTTTTTTTTTATAAAGAGTGTTTGCAGTAGGGTTTTATTTTAAATGTTGGACTTTTTGTTTTCTACAATCTATGGATCACAATACAGACTGCAAAATGAGTTACCGGTGAATCAGTCAGTGAGCGTGTTCTAATGCTCTGGTTTATAATCTTTTTTATCTCCTCTCTTAGACCATCTGTTATTCTGATTTATGACTACATCAAAGGTGAACTATCTGCTGATAATAAATCAGGTTTGAATATAGTTCAGGGAATAATAAAAGGATTTATATTACCCTGCTGTCAGAACAAACTTGCTGATTGATTCTACTGTCTGCTATGTACTGTGATACATAGAGGCTGTAGAAATCAAACAAAGTTTTCATGATGGTGGTATGGGAGCACATTTATTTATTTTAATAGGGTGTTTTATGTGCCATACTAATGCTCCATACTCATAATCTGCAGGGTCACCTATGCAAAATGAGGCTGACTAGTCCATTGGGTCATTTCTTCTCCCAGACTAGTCCTTCTAATCACTCCTTACTGGGCATGATTGACAGTCAGCATAATGGTGCCACCATGCAGGGGATTTTATTAAGAATGTCCATTAATCTCAAAGATCAGAAGACTGCAGACCTGTGAATCCTCACAGTGCGCACTGTCAAGATTGCAAGAATGCAGTTTGTATACCTGCGGTCATGTGCCAACTAGACATTTGTGGCCTTACACAATGCAAGTGAATTGAGCAAAGACAGACAAGTCTAGTCGGAATGTGGCCGGAAATATGCAAATCACAATGACCGCCTGCTTTGGCACCGGCACCAAAGGATACTCACAGTGCGCACTGTGCGTGCTGTGAGGATTCACAAGTCTGCAGTCACAGAGAGACTGCTGAGTTGTATCCCAAAGCCAGACAACCCCTTTAGGAATCTGAGCTACTACTATTTTGTGACTTCATTGAAACAATTCATGTGAATTAAATGTTTGACGGATTTCTATCTGGCTGACTGGCTTGGTGAATAAAAGGAGCAGCTCTGCCGGATATTCTCACCACTTTATTTTGAGCTCCTGATAATCTGCTTTTCTTTAAATCCTTTCACCTTCTCTACAGCGCTAAGATCACAGCACTGTTACAGATGTCTGCATCTTACCAAGCTGCTCGTCATGAATTTTATTTAATGGGTGCAACATTCATAGACAAATTTCAGCATGCAATGTTCCCAAATACGAGGCAGGACTGTGGACACCGACATGCAGGAATGCAAAGGGTCGTGGGTTTATGTTTTTGTAGGGATCCCCAAACTGTGTGTCAGAATGTGCATGGTGGTGCATTTCTATGGGAGCATAACTATTGTGATCATGTGCACTTTAGCCTGTATTTGCTCCAGTCTCCATTCCCTGGATCATTAAGAAAAGAGTATTATTCATATCACAGAAGAAAAACACTGAGGTGATGGAAGCCCGATGGCTCATTATAAGGTAATGAAATATATCAGTCATCAATAGGATCTGGGTGAAAAAGGATCTGACAAAGCTGCCATAACGCCATTGAATAGACTCCATTATGCTAATGTGAAGGTGGCATTGACTTCACCTGACTATTTTATCAGTATAAGGGTATGTTCCCAAAGGCAAAAACCGGCAGCGCTTTGGACGTAGCACATGTCCGCTCCATCCAAATCCCATCCACTATGTAACACCCGGCCGCTGCGGGTTTGACACTGCGGATGTACACAGCGTCACACCCGCAGAGTTTACTGACCGTGGGAACATACCCTTAGTCCAAATCAAGTCAGGTCAATTCACAATTGTGAAATCTGAGGTTGTGCTGTACTGGGACGTCACAATACTTTTTCTGCGATCTGCAACAAATCCGCTAGGTGTGCAGGTACCTTAAAGAGGACACGTGTTCTCTCCTGTTAGGGCGCAGTCAGACAGCCGTATTACTCGCGTGAGGATCACATTGCAATGCACGGACTGGCCGGCGGCTCTCCTTACCCGAGCATGACAGCGGCATAGAAATATATACTGTCACACTCGGGCCAGGAGAGCCGCCAGCCAGTCCTTACACTGGGATGTGATCCTCGTGCGAGTAATACTGCTATCTGACTGCACCCTTAAGCTACATTCACATGATGAGTTTTTTTACACTGTGTATTTTAGAAAAACTGCAAGTAACATATTTTACTTACTTTACAGCAGAAATGCTGCAACATCAAAAACTCAACAAAAGCTCATCGTGGGACTGTAGCCTTAGATATATAGCAAATACATGCATTCCTCCAAAAATAATAGTGCTTAGAAATCCTCGTTGTGCTGCCCCGCCCTTTAAATTTCCCTGAAATGTGTGAATAAATCAACTAGACAGGGTGCTAAGAAAAGAATAATGGGGCAGCACTGCTGTTTCATGGGGGAAAAGAAGTATTTACTAAATCAGGCAAGTCAGGAGAGATGGAGGGAGCTTTTTAATGGATATACATATATATCCATTAAAATATATATATATATATACAGTGGGTACGGAAAGTATTCAGACCC
>VIAB01000149.1:244084-260139 GCA_009801035.1 Oophaga pumilio
GAGGAGTGAAGCTTGAGGAAGCAGGAGGCAGAGTTTGGAGAGTCATGAGGAGGAGGAAGGAGTAGGACGTGTATTGAGCAGCTCCCAGTGAGGGGAGGCTGCAGAGAAAGGAAAGGAGTCTGGAGAGAGACTTAGAAGGACTGGAAGCTGGAAGAGCTAAGTCCAGATATAGAGAGAAGGAGAGAGAGAAAGAATGAGAAGCTTCTGGAGTGAGAGAGGCAGAAGTCCTAGGGATACGGAGAGAGCAGGAGCCATCCGTTGGTCCGTTCTGTTGGCAGAGGGACTAGGTCGCAGAGGGCACTCGACCCCTTAGACTAGTGGAAGAACTTTATGATTCAGCTAGTAAGTCGACTGCTGTGATAACATGGGGATCACAGTCAATAACCACCAATATCTTTGCCGGAGAGGTAGCTATATAGAATCAAAGGAACACAGAAATAAGTCGTTGTCCGATAGGATTCGCAGCCACTGATCTGGGACACTGTTGGTGAAGGTGCTGGAAGGAGAGACAGCGGGAAAATCAGCACAGTGAGACGGCCAGTGAAAGGAACACAAATATAGAATGGAGTCCTGGAAAGGTGTTTCCCAATCTACCTGGGGGTTTGCTGAGCCTCTCACCTGGAGGACATGGTACTAAGCGAGCATCTGTACTGCATGCATCAAAACTGTGAATAAAACTTTGGAAACTGCAACTCACTGACTGTTTCTCAGTTTCTTCCTGCGTCACCTACTACACTCAGCTGCATCTCTCAGCACCATTACCTTAATACAACATCTACCTGCCCTGAGATCACAAGCTTTACCTGTGGAAAGCTATTTCACCTCTGCTGCATCACACCATCGGTCTCAGTGGATGTGCACCGCAGCGCTGGTCATCTCTGACCAGATACCACAGGTGGCGTCACGAATACCTTACTACAAACTCTAACATCCCCTGTAAATATTACCCCTTTTATTGGATGCCCAGGGCTACGGACCGGGTCACTGCAGCTGTGACACATCCCTTCAGTGCACCGCCCCGGTACCGAGTACCCCACTGCCCTGGCAGGCAATCCACCTACATCTCTATCCCGGCACGTCAGCTTCTTCCTCTGTGTTGCTGTCACGTGGTACCGATCATTAAGGTCATGAATATGGATGCAACGCCTATGGGAGTGGAGTCGCGTCCATATTCATAACCTTAATGAGCGTTATTACGTGACCGCACCGCACAGGATAGAAGCAGACGCGCAGGGACAGAAGGTGAGTATGTACTGGAGATGACCCGCGGCTACCATCGGGAGATCAGCGGCTAGCGCCGCTGATCTCCAGACGATAGCGGTGGCGTGTGCTGGATGTGCCTGTCGCTGATTGGTCGCGACGCAGGATTTCCGTTACAGACGGAAGTGAAAAGTTAGACAATTATATAGTAGATTTCAGTTGTTCTTGAGATATTAACACTTTTTTCTTTTGCTTACAGCTCATTGCCTTAGAGACCGACCACTGCTGCTAGACAGCAGAACACGCACAGCGCTTACAAGCTCTTTTCTATTGAGCTTTAAAGCACCGTTTTGAAACTAGTCAGGATCGCTGGAGCGCGCTGTTACCGCCCAATCCCAGTAGTGCTTACTTTCTAGACAGCAGTGGTGGTCGGTCTCCTAAGCAACAAGCTGTAAACAAAAGAAAAGTTTTAATATCTCAAGAACAGCTGCAAATTTTAATAAAGAAGTAAATTGCTAAAGTGCTTGATTTTACAAGGACTATATGAAAATATCCATTTGTGAATATGAAAATAACTCTTTAAGGTCCCCATACATAATATAAGTCAGCCGAACTTTCTGATTGTGTAACCCAGCATCCATTAATAATAGCGGGGGGACCAGAGCTGATGAATGAGCAGGTCTCAGCAGCCCACGTGGCTTGAATGGGAACCACGGAGAGAAAACGCCATGGACTGGTTGGGTCACTATTAGTTGGTGGGAAATTAAGGCAAAAGGGTCATATAAAAGGGCTGGAGGAGGGAAATAAACACTTGATCCTTTTTTTTTGTGATGATGGTTGGAGGAGGGGAGAGTTGAAGCCATAAGACTCATTAGGAAATTACATGTTAATTTCATTCTATTTTTGAGAAAAAGTGCATTACAGAGAGGATTGGTCATAGAGAAATACAATTAGTGATGAAGAGAGAAGTTAGCAGATGGTGCGGGATGTTCAGAGATTGAAACCTGCCACTGACCACTCTGTGTAAGAGGACCTGTCACTAGGTCAAATTGGGCCAATTTTTGCTCTTATATTATTCCCACTGTCGCCCTGAGTATTCTTTATTTTCTTTATTAAAAGTCCACCAGAGATATGGGCCTTTTTATTTAGTGCTAATTTTTATGTTCTTTACCAAAAAGACGTGCCTGACAGGATCCTCGGGGGCGTGTCTTTAGCTGCTCTGTCCAATTACCCTTTTAGCATTGTTTCCTTTATAAAGACTATAAAATATAGCACTAAATAAGGCCGATATCTTTGGAGCTGTATGGCAGATTTAAAAAAAGAAAAAAAGGAGAATATTTATGGGAATAGCTTGAATATAATAAAAGCAAAAACTGACAACATTCGACCTGACAACATGACCTCATTGAGGTAGGTGGTCCATCATGCACACAAGCCCAAACCAAAGGAAAGAGAAGTAAAAGGCTTGGTAAAATCTAGACATCCCAGCCACTGATTTCTGGTCATTATTAATTTGTATTGGAGGCTCCTTTATGTGACTATTGAAGCTACTGGACCCCAATGGAAAATCTGTACAAAGGGTCCTCAAGCTACAATGTATAATTTAGCAGATATACCATGTGTGCAACTTCTGCAGTCGTATACGGGTTGAGTATTTATGGGGGGACCATCAACACCTTTAAAATAGATTTTTACTACCCCTTAGGTTGCATAAAGCGACTTTGGAGCACACACGGCAGGGGGACCCTCTCCAGACTTACTCCTGGAATACTACATTATTTTTAACTTGGACAGGTATTTATTAGACTTGCTAGCATCCTGCACAGGCATGGACTGGCCCATAGGGGAACAGGGGAATCCCCTGGTGGGCCCCTGTGCATATCTGGGCCCCCAACCTTACTGTATGGGAAGTACTTGTCATAATTCACTTGATTCACTCTATACAGAAAAAAGCAGCCTCTCATTATTCAGTAACCAAACTACCCAGTTTATTATTATATAGAGATAGAGGTAAATTTGTGAACCAGGGTAGTGTAATATTTGTATGCAAGTGAAAAGTGGGCCCCCCCTCAAAGTCAATGTTACTGGTGGGCCCTTGGCACTCCAGTCCGACACTGATCCTGCATGTGCCAATAATAGTATTCGCATATTTTTTATGTCTCTGCCTCTGCACTCCCTATAGCCATTTTCCTATAGGCACTTATTACAATGTACTCGCACCACTAAGCTGATAGGTAACGCTGGTATTCCCTTATGTAGAAGAAGTCTCCTACGAGCCTTCTTGGCTTATGGAATCTTGCATTTTCAACAATGTATTTTTCTGCTTTATTTACTTAAATATTATAATGCACAGTATTAAAGGGGTTGTCTAGGGTGGTGAAAAGGTTAAAAAAAAAAGGATAAACTCACCTACTGGAACGGGGCTGCTCCTCTGTACAGCTGCCAGTGCGCTATTCTGGTTTGTTGACTTCCTCTTCCGGAGAAAGGAGTAGGTGGCCACTGCAGACAGTCAGAAGCCACCGATAGTCTGCAGCCTTGACGTTACATTCAAATAAGAAAAAATCTAGAGTGCTGCCGTTCCGGTAGGTGAATATCCTTATTTTTATTATTTTTTTTTATACTTTTTAAAAACTCTGGGCCCAATAATAACATGTCTTAAAAGGAAATCTGTCACCAAGTTTTTGCTACCCCATCTGAGAGCATCATGATATAGGGTCAGAGCCCTTGATTCCAGCAATGTGTCACTTACTGGGCTGCTTGCTGCAGTTTTGACAAAATCACAGTTTTATCTGCTGCATTTCTACCCAGGGCTGGCGTTGGATTTTCCCAGGGCCCCCACTCCTCAAAAGACCCCCAGCTAGTGGCATGCCGCTAATAGTGGCAGACCACGCAATCACTATTGGACCCATGAGTTGGGGAGCTCAGGGCCGGTTCCTCCCCTTCCCCGCCCAGCACCACACATTCAACTAAGCAATGATGGAGAAGGGAAGACGTCCGCTCCCTCCGCCATAATTCTCACTTGGCGTGTTAAGTCTCAGCTAGCTGATATGATGACGGCACTTCATTGCGCCATGTTGTGCCGGCCAGTGGAGTTGCTGAGGAGATGTGCTGCAGAGACCAGAGCATCGGGGGATTGGGGAGAGGTGAGTATTGTTTTTTTTTTTTAATCAGTGAGAACACTGTGGTGGCCAGAATACTGTATGGAGGACTATGGGTTGTATATTATGCTATATGTACTATATGAAGGACTATGAGGAGTTATACTGTGTGGAGGACTATGGGGGGTGCATTATACAATATGGAGGACTAAAGGGTGCATTATACTGTATGGAGGACTATGGGGTGCATTATACTATATGGAGGACTAAGGGGTGCATTATACTGTATGGAGGACTATTGGGAGTGCATTATACAATATGGAGGATTATATAGTGCATTATACTGTGTGGAGGACTATGGGGTGTGCACTATACTATATGGAGGACTATGGGGTGTATTATACTGTATGGAGGACTATGGGGAGTGCATTTTACAGTATGGATGTCATGGGTGTATCGCCACGAAGATCGCCGCGATTACACACTCTGACTTCTCGCAGCTGAATTGCTGTTACTTTGTGTTTGGTAGTGAGGGAGTTAATTTTACCTAGCTCTTTGCTAAGACTAGGTCCAGCCTCGCCCGGCTGCTTTTGATTATGAACTAATTAGCTTCCTTTATATACCTGCCAGTCTGCTTGTTAGATGCCGGTGAAAGCATTCATGTAGTCTAGCAGACTGGATCGGTTCTGAGAATACTTAAGCTAAGAGCTCCTTAGTTGTTTTTCCTCTTACTGCTTATAGTTTATCTCTGAGACCTTATGTGTTCCTTCTGTGTGTGAGTGTTGTATGTAAGACTTTATTTACTTTATTCCTTGTCTTTCTGGTGTGTCTTTTCTGTTCATTAACCGTTACCTGTTCATTCCCTTTGGTGGTAATCAGGGTCCTTCTAAGGACTAGATTACAGTTGTCAGTGATTGATAGGAGACAGGGTTTACGCTGGTGGCCTGGACCTCTGTACCTTTAACAGTACCTCCAGGTTGAGGGACTAGTCAGGACCCCAGTTTAGGGTCAGCATAGACCCCGGTCCACCTCTAGCCGGAGACAGCGTAAAACGGATTCCGTATTGACCCACTGGATATTCTGTCAGGTAATTCTATGTTATCATATATCTATGCATATGTTATATAGAATGTTGTCTCTTATGATATAGATTATCGACATCATATATATATATCTGCTATACAGCGTGACATTGGAGGACTATAGGGTGCATTATACTGTATGCAGGACTATGGAGCACATTATACTATATGGAGGACTATGGGGCATGCATTATACTATATGGAGGAGTATGGAGTGCATTATACTATATAGAGGACTATGGGGTGTGTATTATACAATATGGAGGAGTATAGGGTGCATTATACTATATAAGGACTATGGAGCGCATTACACTATATGAAGGACTATGGGGAGTGCAGTATACTATATGAAGGACTATGGGGCCAATTATACTATATGGAAGGTAATGTGGGGACCACTATAATATTTGGAGGGCTATGTGAGGCCCATTATACTATAAATACTATAAGGAAGACTGCATGGTGATTATTATAATATTTGGAGGGCTGTGAGAAGGCTATTATAATATTTGGAAGACTGTGTGGGGCCATAATACTATATGGAGGGCTATGTGGGGGCTTTTATACTGAATGCTAGCAACTATACAGTGTGAAGGTTTATGTGGGGTCCATCATACTGTGGGGGGCCATTATACTGTGTGGAGGCCATTATATTGTTTGCAGGGCTGTGTGGGGTCAATTATACTATGTCTCTGAATGTATGTACTCCATGTATGCCTGTGTCGGTATGTTTGTGCTCCGTCCATGCATGTGTCAGTATGTATGTGTGTATGTGCTCCGTGTATGCATGAGTCGGTATATATGTGCTCCGTCCTAAAAGATGGGAGTCCATAGCCATAAACATCGGCAATCGCCCAACAAACAAGCAAAATGTTGTCTAGTCATCGGGTGATTGGATTGTTTATGCTGGAACAAAAATCATTGTTTTCAGCAGCACATCGCCAAATGTAAACTGCAGATGTGTTGCTGATAACATGATGATCTATGGGGAAAGACTGATCTATTAATGATGCTCTGTCCCCATCATTGTTCCTCAGCCGGTGTAAAGATGCCAGGAGACAAGCACCGAAAGACTTCAGTCACGAAGACTTGTCGATCACAGTTGTTTAACGGCCAGAATTCAGCGCATGTAAATCTTTCTGTGTGATGGTGCAATATGTTAGCATATGGGGCCCCACTTTAAACTTTTACACAGGACCCCACTTTGTCTAAACCTGTCCCTACCAGTTCTCTGAATGCTGAGCTCTGGGTAACCCCACCCACAACACTGATTGGTAGTTTTCTGTGTACACTGTGCATAGGCAGAAATCTACCAATCAGTGGTGGGAGGCGGGGTTATACAGAGATCATGACTATGGAGAACTACTTGGCAGCAGGTTTACTAGTCTTCTAGAGATAATCTTCTGCTAATAAAACTTTATCAAAACTGCAGAAAGCAGCACGGTAAGTGACACATCATTGGAATCAGGGTCTCTGTCTCTACATTATGCTGCTCTCAGATTAGGTGGCAAAAACCTAATGACAGATTTCCTTTAATGGAGTTTTCCAGTTAACAGCTCCTTTGCCTTGCACTCATTAAAAATAACAAATTCAGCAGTCACTCACCCTCACATGCTCCAGCACCGCATCCCCACTACTGCTCCAGTCTTTCTACACAGACTTTAGAGGTGACTTCATTGGTACAGTGAACATGACCGCTGCAACCCATCAGTGCCCTCCCCATCAGTAGAGCCCAGTGATTGACTGCAGTGGTCGTGTCACTGCTGAATCCTGTCACCAAACATTGGAGAAGCAGCGCTGGAGCAGGGAATGGTGAGTAACAGCAGAGTTTATTTTTAAGAAGCACAAGTTCATGGTTCCTAGAAAAAAAATAGGAGGAGACTAATACTTTTAAAGACTTGTTACAGTTGTGGGCTCTATTGGAGATTTTACATTGAGGGACAGAAGCTGCAAGTTACGCCTCTGCGCGCTTGTATAGCTCAATTATTTTGCGATTATTAAAAATATATATTTTTTAGAAGTAAAACTTGTGGAATTATGGAAATCCAAGTATGAAAAAATTAAAACAACATTTTCAAAATATCTTGATTTATTCAGTAATATGGATTATTAGAGCCATGTGCAGAAATCCTGGCACTTCCAGCCATGTCTGCTTTCAGTGAGATTATTAATGGTCGTCTATGGAAGGTTGTACTGCACTGAATGCACTTGGGCAAATCATCATGATCCGCTGCTGGCAGCTTCCTTTACATTGATGACCAATGACATCACAGATGTGCTTAATGGGAGACAAGTCTGGAGCTGCTGCAGACACGGTAGCACATTTAGGCCACGCAGGCTACTCACAGTAGCACGAACAACATGCGACCTGATGCCATGTTGAGAAACGGGTCCTGGGACACTTAGGAGAAACGGCTGTATCATTGGTTCCAGGACCAACTCAACGTAATACTGAGCTGTTAGTGTACCGGGAAGAAAGACTGAAGGGTTCCAGGTATCGTACATTTTATCACCCCACACCATTATCCCGGGAGTAGCACTGATGTGACGTTCTCTCGTAAAGGACTTTTTATGGCACTACCCCTGGTCTCTGGATGAAGACTGGAGGCTGGAATGGAGCAATGGGTGCTGGAACGGAGGTCTATCCTCAACGATGAGTTCCCCTTTTGTCTAGGATGCGATAATAGCTTGAATCAGTCTGGAGACCATGTGAGCAACGCCATGAAGAGGCCTTCACGAGGGAACATCACACTAGTCCTACTCCTGGCATTATGGTGTGGGGTGACATATTGCAATGCCAGGCATGTTGCTTTTGCTACTGTGAGCAGCCTGTATGGCCATGCTACCATGGCCTACACAGTCTCCTGACTTGTTTTCCAACAAACACAATTGCACATGGAGCTGCCAGCAGCGGATCTTGATGATTTTGGTGCCCAATTGCGTTCAGAACATTCTTTAGACATTAATATCTTCACTGATTGCAGCCGAGGCTGTAAGTTTGGGGATTTCTGCTGATTCTCAACACTGAAGAAATTGAGATGTTTTGAAAATTTTGTTTCCATTTTCTCGTCATTTGCAGATCAGTAACATACAGTATCTATCCATCCTGTGATTTCCAGAATTCCACCACTTTTCCTTCTTGGGGTTGCAATTTCAATATTAAGGAGTGTAGTTTACACTATAAATGTTTATTCATCTGTCAGAACTAGAAATAAGTACAATAAAGTGGCGGCAGGACCGCCACCGGCACCTGGCAAACCCAGGGAAGTGCCAGGGCTCAAACCTCCTGGAAGACTCACTCTGCCCAGATTTCAATTTTCAACATTCGCCGTACATGTGCAGAAGATGTGCGCATTGCATGTATTGAGCAGGCTCAGGACATGAGCCTACCCCATAATGTACGGGTGCTGAGTGCTCCAGGTACAGCAGTTTAACTGCTTAGATGCTGCGGTCAGTTGTGACAGCGGCATTTAAGAGGTTGAAGATGGAGGAAAGTGTCCCATTCGTTGATCATTGGACCACCCTGTAACATGATTACTGGGTGCTTATGGCAGTCATGGCACCTACCCGCGGCCCCCCAGTTTGCCATTTGTAAGCCTATGAAGCCAAAATCATAGGCGATAGGTATCTTTATAATACACTATAATATTACTTTATGTAATAAAATAGAAATATATGTATATATAAGATTTCAGATCCCCCATTAACTAAAACTCAAAAATTGTAAAAATGTATATATTTGATATTGCCATGTTCGTAACTGTCCAAAATAATAAAATAACAATATTTATGCCAGACAGCGAATGCCAAAATGGGGGAAAAAAACCCAAAATATCTGAATCGTTGTTTTTTGCTCTCTTTGCCCCAAAAAATATGATAAAAAGAGATTGAACGTGAAAAGAGGCCTATTAGGCCTGCATAAACCTGGAGAGGACTCTGAGTGTCAGACTGTTTTTTTCTTGGGGTTTCTACCAGGGATTCCCCATAAACGGACAGCCTAAAAAGTTACTGGCTGATAACAGGGAATAATAGTTTGTAATCAAAATGCACAATTAATGAAGATATGTTAGAGTTTCAATTAAGTGGGATTTTATTAAGGTTATACCAAAGAGGAAGCATAAGGAAAAATAATTTTATATATGGCGATAATCAGCCATAGGGATGAGCGGCCCATCAGTCAGGGCACCCTGCGGTATGATGTCTGGCATATGTTTTGTGGCCTATGCCCGCTTGGTCTTGGCAAAAGTTTGGAACAAAGAGTTGATGAAGACGTTGCTGGCAACCCCGGGTCTGAAGGGTTAATCGCCTAGGTGGGTGGCATAGTAATGCATTATGGGCTGATATTGCATGCCCAGATGATGCCGCGTATGCCGCCATCAGGGGGGCATGCTATAATTCACACCGGAGGCCTCTGTTCTGCGTCCGGTGGCCAATTCTACCTCTTTATTCACGTTGCAGGCCTCCTGGCACAGAAAGGGTGAAGTCTATCCAGGGCAGTATCCAGACGGCCATCTACACAATCAGATGCATTTTTTATTAGGCGATTATGATTTTGTTCCTATGTAATCCTGCCCCGGAGAGACAGATACGGGCGAGACGGAGACAAGACTACAGAATGGGATAATAAAGCAGATGAGAGACATGGCTGGGGATACACCGGTGGGGGAGGGGGACGCAGGCATACAAAGCGATGCTGGGATGGGGACAATAGCTGGAAATGCAGGAGATGGGAGACATCACGTCGATCCTACAACATGTAGTCGGATTGATGGGTTAGGCTATGGACGGGCACAGGGACGGGAGCAGCCTGTCCCTCCTGACCCCCTTTTTGGTACGGCAGAACATCACAGGGATCATTCCCGTCCTTACCTGTTTGCTTGCTGGGTCTTAATGTTACCCCAGCCGGATAGTGTAAATGGAGGGGCACCGGGAAGCTGTAGATTCGGGGTGCCCGTCTGATTTTTCCTTCCAGGCCACTCCAGCAAAAAGGAACCAGCCATCTTCTACATGGTGGGGAGGGGGAGGCAGGGAGCGAAGGATGGAGATGAAGAAGGGGGGCTGACGGGGATGGGGAAGAGGTATCCGCCTCTTGTTGCTATGGATACAGGAGCCGGATGACTTGTCGGCTCCGGATGTTCGCAGGGATACAGCCCCATCTCTTCCCTGCACTGGTCTGACATCATTTAGGCAAAGAAAGCTTCACTCGGAGATGGATGACGTTGTAGGAAGACGCGTAGAGTACGCGCAAGGGTCCTCCGAGGATCCTTCATCCCTCCTGACGCGCTTTTTCCTTCCGAGGGACATTTTTGTGATACCTGCCAAAATCTACAAAAGCAAATCCCCGCAGAGCATCGCCGCTCACCTCTTCCACTCAGACTTCAGTCCATGGATGGAAACGACCCTTGTGTCCTCCCGCCGGGGACGTCTGCAGTCGTTGCCGTGTGGGGTCTTTTCTTTGCTCAGGCTCTTGGGGGCGTGCGTCACTAGGTTGGATTTTGGACCTGGGCAGCTGCATCAGTCTCCCTCAGAACCGCGACAATTTTTTTTAGGACCGTCTAAGGGCTTGTTCACACGTAGCGGGTTTGATGCGCTTTTTTTAGCATAAAAAAATGCAGCATTTTACAGTAGCAGCCAAATGAATGAGATGTATAAAATCTCACACCCTTATTGCACATTGTGTCCTTCCATTTTTTTCCCCAAGACACAGCATGTCAATTCTATCAGCATATTTCTGGCTTTTTTTTTTTTACTGCATTTTTTATGAGGGTCTTAGAAAAAACACAGATGAGAGTTTACAAGCAGTGAAAGAAGAGTGAGAAAATGACACTTCAAAATCCCCAAGGAAGAATGCATAAAAAACATCAAAATGTGTAAAAAATGCATCAAATCCGCTTGTAATATACGCAGCCTTTTTCCTGGGCTTATACTATGCAGAAAAAAAATGCTACATCTGAACATACCTTATGGTTTTGTTCACACAGAGCTTTCTTATGTGCATTTTTACTTGGAATACTGCGTATTTCACCTAAAAATGTGCTTGAAAAATGTCTGTAGTTTATATCCGAAGTCATATTACAAGACTTGATTGTGACTTGTAGGATTGCTACTTCCAACAGGTGGCGCTATAGAGTTCAAGCCCTCTTTTTTTCTGAAGAGGCAATTTGCACATATAGTTTATAACCACTTTTCCACATAGTTTTGTCACTTTGTTGAAGTGTTCTCCGGGAGGATTTTCCCTGTAAATCTGAGACAGTTAGCGGTATGTGAGATAATCAGCTTGTAAATCTTCAGCAGAAACCCCAGGTTGACTTGGATTTCTGCTACTGATTTCGAAGCAGATTTATTCAACTTGTATTTACCCCAATGTGAACACAATTTAAAAGGCACCTATTATGTAATATAGTTATCGTATATGTTTTAGTGACTGCTATGTGCTGCCTATTGGTGGGGATGGGGTACTGAGACCCCCCACTGATCGGTCAAAACACTATTCCAAAGTGTGCAATTCTCACACAAGCCACTGGGGATTTTTAGACTCTAACTTCCTGTTGTTTCAGGAAATTCACATGCACATTAGCAGCAATGATCAGAGCCCGACCCCATCTTTTGTATTGAAGCATCTAATGAGAGTGTGCAGTTGTCATTGTGAAGAGAGGGGGAGCAGGTCGGCTGTAACATCGCCCATTATGATTGGTGTCTTCTGTGTTATTAGCCATTTCAATCCTGCCTCTGCTGATAAGGAGCCTGTTGTAAATGCTTTTTTTTCTGCAGCTTCTTTCCTGCCAAAAGATCATGTTTTGCTGCAGAAAAAAATGCTGAAAAACACCTAGTGTGAACTTACCACTAATAATGATATTAAAAATGAAAAAGAAAACTTTTTCAAAAATACGTTAAACATATAAAATTGATTTACACCTTCAGTCATTTTCTTATGACACATTCCCACATTCCCATGTTATATATTTTTTTCTGCCAGATACATTGAGACAAAATAAACTTCTCTTTATCATTTGCAGCAACTTACCACCCAACACTTTCTCTCTTGCACTCAGGTAACATTGTACCCAATTATTGAAATACAAAGAAGCCGCACTTAGGACTGACTCATATTACTGTCCTGACGTGTCACACAGAACGCTGCCGGCACCAGGCTCCGTCACACATAATTATTACACTTATGTGAAAATCTAAAGCAAATCCAACATTTTACGCCAAGATGAATAGTTCTGTCAGGGAGCGGGGGAACTGCGCAACCGAAACAGCAGGTAAATGCTTAAAGGGGTTTTCCCCTGTGGATAACAAGATCCCTAAAGGGGGATATTCTGCTGATCAGCTGATTGCTGTAGCTGAATTTGCAGCAAGAAGAATGTGGTATTATATATTATTATATGATGGCAGCCATGTATGATGATCCCTTTATGGTCACTATAGCTGCTGCTGCTGTATGTTTATATACGATTTTTAATGTCGGGTTGAATGCATCTGGACTAGTCCGGGACCACAAGGGTCGCCAACCTGCTTTTTATATTTTTTTTCTGGACTCCTGAGCCAAAAATAACATTAACTTCTGATCTAACGGATCCAGGTTTGTAGGTCACCTTGCTTGCACCGGCCTTTTCAGCTTTGCCCATAAATTTTCAATAGGGCTGAGATCAGGGCTTTGTGATGGCCGCTCCAAAACATTGACTTTGTTATCCTTAAGCATTTTGGCAGTATGCTTCGGGTCATTGTCCATTTGGAAGATCTATTTCCTCCCAAGCTTTAACTTCCTGGCTGATGTCTTGACGAGATGTTCCTTCAGTATTGCCACATAATCTTCTTTTCTCAAGATACCATTTTGTGAAGGGCATCAGTCCCTCCTGCAGCAAAACAACCCCACAACATGATGATGTTTCACAGTTGGGATGGTGTTCTTAGGCTTCCAAGCTTCTCCCTGTCACTGGGTTACCGCAACAGAGAAGAGCCAAAAGACTGCAGCGTCTGATTGCTCCTACTCCTGCGCTGAAAAGAAGCACTTCACCTTCTTTTTAAATGGTGTTAATTTCTTTCGGCAGAACAGGGGTTAATCAGCCATGTTGGGAGCTCTGGGAGTCTGAGCTCTCAGCTGAGTTCAGTTAGCCATGCCTATCCCTTTTATAATCTGGGTCCTGATTGAAACACATTGTCAGAGCTAGCTTGTGCTGCATGGCTTGGAGGAGAGGTATTTTGGTGGTTATATGAGAAGGAGTTAGGTGGAGTTATCTGTGACTGTTGCATGCGTTTGTAAGTGTGATAATTCCCTTTCCTTCTCCTGCATTGGTTTTTCCCCATCCTCCAATCCCTGGTGCATTCCTCTGTTATATGTGAGTGAATATTTGTAAGCCTGGTATTTTCGGTTACCCTTGTTCGTGTTGCCTTGTTTGTCGGGTTGGTGTACTGTGGTGTACGGCAGCTCCCCTCTTCCCTGGGTGGGGGAAGAGAACAGACGGAGGGCTGATTCAGTAGATAAGGTAAGGGTGGAGGCCCCGGCATCTTCACCTTCAGAAGTATCCCGGGGAGTAGGGCAAGCTAGCACACCCCCAAGTGTTAGAGACAGGGATGGAACCCCTGGTCTCGGTCACCCGACAGCTGAATCATGACACTCCCTTTTTCCTCCAAACGTAACGATGGTCATTATGCCCAAAAAGTTCAATTTTAGTTTAATCAAAATTAAGGTCTTTTGTTGTGAATGGGTTTGAGATGAGTTCTGAGCAGAGGCTCCCTCTGGTGGTTACAAGCGGTGCTGGTCTGTGCAGTGATGATTGTGAGGACTGGGAGTCAGGTGTTACTGACTGGTCTTATATAAGGGAGTCACCTTCCCATCAGGGTTGCCGGTGATCAATTGTTCTGGTCTGAATCCTTGTTTCCAGTTTCTCTTGTAGCCTGCTGTGTCGTGCCTGCATCTCCTGCTTACAGATAAGACATTTCCTTTTTTTTGTTTCTTTGCTGGATTTTTGCATTTAGTCCTGCACTTCTGTGGGGGCCTTCTGGGTCCCCTCGGGGGGCTTTTGCCCTCTCTGTTCTGTTCAGCCACTGATGTTTGTACATTTGCTTTTTCCAGTTTTTTCAGTGGCTGCTGTTTTGATTTTGTTACACCAGAGAGCTAATTTAGGTGGTAGAGGTCGTGTGATCTCAGGTCTTTTTTTTTAAATTAGTAGTGTTGGTGTTTTCAGGGTTTTCTGGGATTGCAGTAAGTACCCTTCCTATCCTTTTCTATTTAGTTAGTTTGGGCCCCAACGTTTGCTCATACTATTTTCTGTCTGTGTTTGTATTTCGTCTTGTCTAACCGCCATTATATGTTTGGGGGCTTGCTATTGTCTTTGGGGTTCTGCTCCGGGGCAGATAGCTTTCCTATTTCTATCTTTAGGTGTAGATAGTTTCTCAGGCTGTGACGAGGCGTCTAGGACCAACGTAGGAACGCTCCACGGCTGCCTCTAGTTGTGGTGGTTAGTCAGGGTACTGCAATCTCATAGATTCCAACTGCTCTGGTGTATTACCTTTTTGCCTGCACTCCTCAGTTACCGAATCATAACAGTCTTTGTTCCTGTGTGCATTTGCATTAATCTGCCTTTTTGATGTTTCTTTTGCAGTAATGGCTTCTTCCAGGCAGAGTGGTCTTTCAGCCCATGTTGATACAGTAGTTGTTTCACTGTGGATTTTGACACAATCTTACCAGCTTACACCATCATCTTCACAAGGTCTTTTGCTTTTGTCCTTGGGTTGATAGGCACATGTCGGACCAAAGCACGTTCATCTCTTGGACACAGAACCTGTCTCCTTCCTGAGCTGTATGAAGTGTCCCTCCCTGCTGCTGCTGAATCTCCACCCGCCAGCTTGAGTGACAGCTCCTCAGTATCCCTCCCGTGTCTGAATCTCCACCCACGTCTGATTGACAGCTCCTCAGTGTCTCTCCTCGTTGCTGCTGAGATCTCACAATGCTCAGTACAAGCTGCATCTGTCAGTTAGACTGAATACAGGTGGATGCACAAGCTTTCTCTTTAGTTCTAGCAGCTAGTTCCACAGCTGCTGGAGCATCCCAGGTTGCTCACATTAGCGATATAACACATCTGTGCAGGGTAATCCCTTCGGTGTGTAAGATACTACTAGGGCACTCCATTATCTGCCGTACTGTAACACCTTCATAAATAAATCAGCATTTAGCATATTCTTTACATGTACTTGCAACCTTCAGATCTTGCCACCCAACACATTATCACATGATAAAGTGAGAAGATTGTTATTAGTGTAAATGTGCGAGTCTGGTGCTTTCTACACTTGAAATAGATCACTCTGTCTGTAATGACTCTATAATATGAGTTTCACTTTTGGTGTTGAAGAACTGAAATAAATTAACATTTTGATGATATTCTAATTTTGTGAAAAGCACCTGTACATGCAGGAGTGTACATGATGATGTAATCGCTTACGCGCCAATACTAGCACATCATAGAAGGGGCGGAGGTACTCCCTTGGAGCTGCATTATACTAGGTAGCCAATTATACTGTATGGAGCAATATATGGGGCCCACTATATTGTATGAAGTAATATAGGGTGCCCATTATGCTGTATTGAGCAATATATGGAGTCATTTGTACTGTATGGAGCAATATAGGGGGCTTATTATACTGTATGGAGCAATATATGGGGCCCACTATA
>VIAB01000149.1:283329-293988 GCA_009801035.1 Oophaga pumilio
AGGTGTGTCCAAACTTTTGGTCTGTACTGTATATATATACATAGTGTATAAAGTGGTCAAAAGTGGCCAGTTTGTACTCCTATTTTATTCTTGTTGCTTCTCTGAGTATACTGTTTTTTTCTGTTTTTGCTTTTTTAACTCTGCCATACGGTTCCAGAGATACGGAACTTTCTTTTCAATTCTGATTTTTACAGTCTTTACCAAAGGAGCATTGCTTACAGGGTAATTACGCAGAGCAGCCTAAAGACACGCCCCGGAGGATCCTGTGAGCACCACCATCTTGTAAAAAGCATAAATATTAGCACTAAACAATATGTCCCATTGTAACACTTGTGCCCCCACGCGGTGCTCCCGCCGGGGTCCCCATCCCCACACTGTGGTGCCCGTACCTCCGCGGGGACCCCGCTCTCAGTCTACTTCCTGCCGCCCTGTCTCGGCTCTCGCCCCTGCTCCTGCTTCCTGGCGCGCAGCCAGCACATCCCCGGGTATGAGGCTTAGGTCATGAGCGCACTCTCGGTCTCTTAAAGAGACAGCGTGCATTTTTCAAAAATGTGGTTAACCAATAGTATTCCTGTATGTGGTATTTCGGGCACCTCTGCCATAGATAGGGCACCGGAGCAACAAGTGCTTCCTGTTGCTAGTTTCCAGTTCTCTGTTCTGACTTGCCTGTGATCTGCTGTGCTTTTCCAGTCTCCTGCCAGTACCCAGCTAATACTGTTTGTCTTCTCAGACTACCTGCGGCTAACTACGCTATACCCGGGACAACACCAGTGCTGCCTGTGCAAGCATTTCATAGCGAAATGCGCGTTGGGTGTGGTGGGTCCCCCAGGCATTATCTCTAAGTAACTATGCCGTTATTTATATACATTTGACTTACAACTATGTATTTGTATTTTTCTTTGATTCATCATTATGCCTAGCACTATTATGTGTTTATGTGATTTTTGACTGCCGTCCCCTGCCCCTGGGAACACGTCTCTCACTTGGCATCCCCTTTCATGGGAAGCATGATCATTTTGCAACATGTGCAGTTATTTATTGTAGTTTATTTGTAGTTCATTTGTGTTCCTCGCTGCAGGTGTGATGTTTATTACCATCAATTAGTGTCCATTACATTGTGTGCATAATGGTATAAAACTTGTTTTGTGTACGATTGTGCCTGGGTATACCCACTTTTCCTGTATCTTGTGGTATCTGCCTTTGTTTTTATTGCCTTTTTGTTTTTTCTAATAAAGTTTACATCTTTTATGATTTGGTCTTGTGTAAAGCTTTGTTGTTGGTTTTTTGATTCTATTTTGCTTTATGGCCTTAATGGGGGATATACTTAGGTGTATTTATAATTATTACCGCCAGTTTATTCCACACTTCTCTACTCGAGTGGCACCCATCTCGGCTTTAACTCAGAAAGGCGTTAATCCCGAGTTGGACCCCAGAGGCGGAGGATGCCTTTACATCATTGAAGGAGGCCTTCTCTTCCGCACCCGTTCACCATCGGCCAGACTCTGATAAACAATTTTTTCTCGAGGTAGATGCTTTCTCCATAGGCGCTGGAGCGGTTCTCTCTCAAAAATCCTCTACCAGTTGTATGGTCTTGTGTGTTTTTTTTCTTGAAGTTTTTTTCCACTTCTGAAAGGAACTATTCCGTTGGAGATGAGGAATTGCTGGCAATCAAGTTGGCCCTGCAAGTATGGCGACACCTCCTCAAAGGAGCAGTCCACCAGGTTGTCATATTCACCGATCATAAAAACCTTGCTTATCTCCAGTCTGCACTGAGGTTGAATTAATTTAATTAATTTAATTAATTTTAATTTTATTCTTCATTTTCGTCCAGCTGACAAGAATGTCAAGGCCGATGCACTCTCCAGGGCTTTCCTGCCTCCCGACATAGAGGAAGAACCTCAACATAACATTGAACCGTCCAGGTTAGTGTCAGTAGCCTCTGCCAATCTAACTCTACTTCCCACAGGAAAAACTCTCGTGCCCATGTTGGACAGGAATCGTGTCCTTCGGTGGGGTCACTCTTCTAAATTAGGCGGTTATGCCGGTCAGAAAAAGACTTTGCAACTTATCTCCCGTTATTACTGGTGGCCTACCATGGGCAAAGATATCCGAGAGTATGTCGCAGCCTGTCCTACATGTGCCCGCAATAAAACTGTAAAACTACTGTAACACCCGTGCCCGCATGGGGCTCCCTCCAGGGTACCCATCCCCACCCTGTGGTGCCCGTACCTCCACGGGGACCCAGCTCTCAGTCTGCTTCCTGTCACCCTGTCTCGGCTCTCTCCCCTGCTCCTGCTTCCTGGCGCGCAGCCAGCACATCCCCGGGTATGAGGCTTAGGTCACGTGCGTGCTCTCAGTCTCTTTAAGAGACAGCGCACATTTTTAAAAAATGTGGTTAACCAATAGTATTCTTGTGTGTGGTATTTCTGGCCCCTCTGCCATAGAGAGGGCGCCGGAGCAACAAGTGTTTCCTGTTGCTAGTTTCCGGTTCTGTGTTCTCACGTGCCTGTGATCTGCTGTGCTTTTCCAGTTTCTTGCCAGTACTCAGCTAATACTGTTTGTCTTCTCAGACTACCTGTGGCTTACTACGCTATACGTTCCATTCTGCTCAGCTGTCCGTCACTTCGTTACCTACAATGACGTCAGTACTGCCTGCGCCATCTCCGTCCCAACCAGCTGTTTCCCGCTAGTCAAGTTCAATGCTACCTGTTATCCCTGCCTGTTCACCTGTTCCGCTGGGCCAGCTTCCACGTGTCCGGGGTCTAACTGGAGGTAGCACCTACGTCCCCTGGGCATTCCAATCTGACCCTGTTCGAGGGGTCTTACTACGAGTGTCTGGGGCTTGCATAGTAACGCCCCCTTCGGAGCCCCCCAGTCCGTGGCCCCGTGGTTCCACAAAAATAGCAATAAAAGAATGTTCACTGCAACTCCTGTACCTCCGCTTCCATCCGTTACACCCATACAGTATCTGTGTAACTATATGGCACTTTTAAAAAAATAAATAAAATAATTAAATACTCAGAGGGAGCAGAAGGGATAAAATAAGAAAAAAATCTAATTACTTTTGACCTAATGATGGGTCCTCTAGCCACAGGATCTCTAGCCATACCTCTGGAGACACCTCTATGACGCACATTGTGTCACTTTCACTCACAGCCTTGAATGGGCGGCTGGAAGAGGTGTACAGATACGTCTTTGATGGCACGGGCTGTGTTACCGGGCGTGTATTCAATTAGTGCATAGCCACGACCCTAATAACGCTCTCTGGAACCTTCTCTGCATCTCCGGGGACACCGCCGTGACACTTATCGTGTCACTCTTACTCACCGCCCTGAATGGGTGGTTGTGGGAGGTGTCCAGACAACCTTTGATTTAGCGGATTGCATCACCGAGGGTAGGTGTGATTGGCGCTTAGATACACCCTGAGTGTCGCATCACCACACATGCGCATTGCCAATGTCTTCAAGTACCTGCAATGATTAGAATCACATCTTCACGGTTCCCATTGGTTGGGTCAGTACACGCCTTTATCACAGCGCTGAATGCGCTGACGTCACATGCTGACCTTATAAAGGTAGATGAGACATTAGAGACCTCATCATACACAGGACAGGGGGTCATCTGGCTCCACTGAGGGTCAGCTTTAGACACATTACATTAGGCCTAGTGCCTAGCGACCAATCTTATACTTACCCAAATCTATCGATAATTCCCTGAAGAGGCCACTAAAAGAGGGCCGAAAAGCGTATGGACAGGTTGTGGGGGCGTGATATTATTAGGGCTTACTTTGGTACCGCCCTTGTTAGGGCAGGAGTTTCATATGGGGCACGACAGGGGAGCTTAGGTTATACATCCGTCCCCTCTCGTCTGTTTTTTTCTCCTATGCGGTGCCTCCATGAACAGGTGTCTCAGGATAAGGGTTATTTGCACCTATTGCATCGTGGACACTTTATATGTCATATCTGCGTTTATTTGAAACCATGTATGTTATATGTATTGCCTGCTTTCACCTAATCTGGCACCCGTTTGGGGGTGTTATTTGGTTTGATTAAAGGTTATGTTTTAAGGTACTCTTTGCTGTATACACACTAGTGACGGAACCTCTTTAAACTGGATTCAGTACAGACTTAAGGAAAGTCCATCTGATCAGACAAACCCTTTAAATTGCAGCTTGTATTCTGTTGACAGTTACATTGGGCAGTGTTGGAAACTTGCTCTTCTTGATATTCAATGACATCAATAAGATTAAAGGGGTATTCTCAATTTTGGAAGTTATCCTCTAACTGCTGGGACCCCCACCATTTGTTGTGAATGTTTTAGAAATGACAACCAATTTTTCCCTCTTCCTTTCCCTCGTGGATGGCCATGCTGTGCCACACCTGCAATCTCTTCCTCTGAGCTATCCCTACTTGCTTGCTGCCCAAACATGTAATGGCGCTTAGACAAGAGGAAATACAGACACAGACAGAAAATAGTATGAGCAAACATTGGGGCCCAATCTGCCTAGACAGAAAAGGATAGGAAGGATACTTACTGCAATCCAAAAAAACCCTAAAAAAGCCAACGCTACTAATTGCAAAAACACCTGAGATCACACGACCTCTACCACCTAAATTAGTTCTCTGGTGTAACAAAACTAAGCCGCAGCCACAGAAAAAACTGGAAAAGGCAAATGAACAAATAACAGAGGCTCCAGAGGAACTGAGAGGAGCCCAAGCCCCCGGGGAGGGGAACCTGGCTAACTTCACAGAAATGCAGAGAAATATGCAAATGGAAAGCACAAAAACAAAAAACAGAAAATATCTTATCTGAGAGCAGGAGAAGAGGCAAGACTCAGCAAGCTTCCAAGAGAACCAGGAAACAACGTTGAAGCAAGAACAATTGATCACCGGCCACCATGATGGGAGGGAACCTCCCTTATATCCAGCCAGTCCGTGATTCCTGATTGCCAATCCTCATTGAATGGTTCAGTACTGTTTGTAACCACCAGAGGGAGCTTCTGCTCAGAATTCATTTCTAACACATTCACAACACCATTCCTGAGAAGCAGTGCTCTGCCCTCTGTGAATGGAGTGGTAGTCAGTCATGTACCCTGGCGCTCCATTCATTCCGATGGGAGTGCCAAAGACAAGCCAAGCACAGCGGTGGTTCTATTAAGAATGAATGAAGTGAATAGAAGCAAGATCAACCACCACTCCATTCACACCCAGTTATATGGATTGGTAGTTGTCCCAGCAGTCGGAAAGTTATCCGCCATCCAATGGACAGGGAATATCTTCCAAACTTGAGAATACCACCAATGCCTGTTTATGTAGGCAGACTAAAATAAATGATCCTAGATCGCTCAGTGCGCATAAGCTGCCATTGTTCTCAGCAGCACAGGTCCTGTTTACACAGGATGATGCACCGCCGAGATCATTTCACCCTACGAACTAAGGTTTTGCCTGTTTACACTGCAAAACAATCATGAAATAAGCGTTTTTAACAACCCTAAATGCCGATTTACTGAAAATAAGACAATCTAAAGGAGGCAACAAAATCAGTAATATGCATGATATAATATGAAAATAATGATACAGTATACGGTAAATCAATAGCAAGAAAATAGTGCACAAGTTATTTTCGAGAAAGACACAATACATGGTTGTTGTGATGAAACTGCTCGTCAGGAAGCTTTATTTCCTTTTTAAGGTGTGAAAACCACTTGGTGACAAAATGAGAAATATTAGTAATGTGCTGCAAAGAAAACAAATAAGATCTATAACTGTAACCTTAGGACCAGCACTTATACTGCACATTAGGAATTGCCATTTCAATAATTGACATTTTTCGCACCAGTAGCCATTATTGATTTTGTACATGTTTTCTGGGGATTAATTTCTGTGGCTTTTGATACTTGAAGTCTTTTATATTATGGGTAATTTATAAGTAGTTTTTCAACTTTTTTTATTAACACAAAACACTTGCATAAGTAGAAATAAACTTGAATTTTGAAATGTCATAAATTTTGTACATTTTTCTTGCAATGAAAAGATGAAAATAGCCAACAGCTACCGTACTTCCTAGTCCAAACTGTTGTGTAAATTAAATGGCACATTAAAAGGATTGTCCATTTTGTAAAAAAAAAATATGTTTCAAATGGTTGTCAAAAGGTAAAAAAAAATTTTTTGCAAAGGGCATAGATTGGTTTAAATAGTAAAAAAAAAAGATTCTCAATGACTTTCCCACCACTCCCATTCTGATCCAGTCCTCACTGGTCTATACTTTTTAGTCACTGCCGGACAGGCATGAAATGCCAGTTCAACTAATCACTGGTTGAGGCAGGTCAGTGCTGTGTGGAGACTGGCTGGAAGGGCATTTCTTGCCAATCCCTGTTCCAATTTTGAAATTTAGGAAAACGGGCACAATTTTTTTACTCTAAGCCACATGTCTTGGTTTGGAAAGGGTTCATACCCTGCCCTCTCAGGGTTAATTGTATTTGGCCTCCTTTTGGATCTGGGAGGGATATTTATGCCCACTCTGAATCAGGATTCTCTGTCAGTTATATTCTCGTTCAGTCTGTGTGTCTGACCCCTAGTGTGCGTGTGCATACTGCTTTGGCTTGACTGATTTCTGTGGTTACTCTTTCGGCATTCCTACTCGGTGCCCCTTGTTTGTTTGTTTCCCTCAGCTCTGACTTTCTGGTCTGTTTGTCCTTACTATCCTTCCATCTCACCCTCGGTACCTCATTGATCTCCCGGTTTTGACCTCGGCACATTTGACTTCTCTCCGGTGCCATCCTGCACCCTGGTGCCTGTCTCCGACCACGGCCAATCCCCCTCAGTCACGTGGTTCAGTCCTGCTCTACACCCGGTGAGTGCTCCGCCGCTCTTCTCGTGTCCCCCTTACTGCAGCTAGTCACCCGTCTCCCAGCAGGTACACCTGGGGTTCGTGACACCACATCCGTAACTTCACCCTGTTGCCCCGTCTTTCTTGTGTGCTCACATTGGACAGTATTTCTAAGTGAAGCCTCTAGTGTTTCGACACTGTGGGATAGCCCTTTCATAGCTCCACACATTATGATGTCCCTACCAGATAATATGATGCCACAAGGTATCACATACCCATGGTATATTACTCCCACAGTGCTTCAGTCCATACCCAAAATATGATACCCTAATTTACCTCATCCCCACAGCATGATGCCTCTCTACCCACCCATTTAAAATAGTGCAATGGTTAAAAAATACTTATCCCAATTCCCACAATGAACAGGTCAGTTACAGATCTAGTGATGACATTGCGCCTGCTGCGCCTGACATTGCGCCTGCTGCTCCAAGGCTCAGAGCAGGCAGAGGGCACAGACTGAATAATGTGGTGAAACAGGGAGCTAGTGGCTCTCTGCTCCACCATTGTGTTCAATTGTATCTGTGTTCTGAGGACACAAATACACTAGTAATTAGGACACGACGCCAACCTACTGAGACACTTTACCAAATCTGGGATTGTCCCACGGGTTGAAAAACATGCTTGTGTGTCCAGGGACTAGAGACCAGTGGAAACAGGGTCAACACTGGAATAGGATTATTAATTTCAATAGCTAAGCCAGCCCCCTTCTCTTTTAAAGGCTGATACAGGGACTTTAAAACTAATAATGTTTCTCTTTTGATAAATCTTTTTAAACTTATATATAATAAAATCATAATAAACAGTAGCTATTCTTTCACATCCCATGTCGTGAAATGTCACAAGACGAAGTTGGAATTCCCCTCTACTTTAGCTTTTTTTTATATTCACTGTATTTGCTTCGCTTCTGCTGATCCATATCACCTGACGAGACAGAAAAATACACAAAGCGTTGTGTGATGTCTGCAGCTCGGGAATGACTCTCCAGACAATAGTTTCCACTAATGTCTATAAGTCTTAGGTGTTCTCTTAAAAAAAGAATTAGGTGAGCACCCCACAATAATATGGCTAGTGTCTAATAAACTAATAGAGCATAGCCTGACCCTGTGATGCCTTCGTCATAGTCTGACATAAGATAACACTTCTTTACTTTCCAAAATTGGGAAGTTTTTGTTTTCTCTTGAATGTGGATCGTAGGTACTTTGTTTTTGCATAAGAAATTAGGTAGGTCCAAGACACTCTGTATGGATCCTGCTTGACTTTATGCATCTCATTTTGTTGACTATGCAAAGGTCAACGGCGCTGCAGCCAATCAGTGAATTCATTGGCTTGTGCTGTCAACTCAAGCAGAGTCGGTGAGCTCAATTATTGGCGGCGGCGCTGTCGACATGATATCAGCGCTGCAGACAATAACAGAGCAGTGCAAGAGATTCAGTGTTGGACCCAGGAAAGGAGAGTAAAGAACAGTTTGTTTTTATAAAACAAATTGCAGCTAGGGGACCGAATGGAAAAAAAAACTTTAAGATTTGAAGACCAATTCTAGAGCACTTGCAGGAACAGCAAGCCCCGGAATAAAACGTTCATCTTTTATTGATGCTGAGGTTGAAGCAGTAGACAATAGCATGTTAAAGCAGGTCTCCAGGTATTCTGTCTATCATTGGTTCCCTTTCACCTTGCAAATACAGTATATAACTTTGTATTTTGATAATATTCCAAAGAAGTAGTTTGCAAATGAGTTTTTCATATAAGTCAATGTCCGACCTCTTAACCAGCCTTGCTAAAGATTTTCAGTGTGCCACTTCCAAAATAAAAGGGGTAGATAGGTCATAGTCGTCACTCCGAGTGGAGAATGGTCACCAGTGGTAGGATGGATATCCAGATAATAATGTGATAGAACTCACAAAGTGAAGTGGATTTTCTAAGCCAGGGGTCTCAAACTGCATTCCTCGAGAGCCGCAAACCGTGCGTGTTTTCAAGATTTCCTTAACATTGCACAAGGTGCTGGAATCATTATCTGTGCAGGTGATTAAATTATCACCTGTGCAATACAAGGAAATCCTGAAAACATGGCCTGGTGGAGGCCCTTGAGGAACGCAGTTTGAGACCTCTGTTCTAAGCCTTTGGTTCAGGTGGGCACACGGACCCCCAGGTGTTGATGCAGCAAGCACGAAGGCACGTGGGCAGCGAGGACTTGGCACACACAGGAAGCTCAGGAGCAGCAGGACTGATGAAGTGGAACCAAGGAAAGATGAATGTAAATTGAAAACACAGCAAGCTCAGATAATGGAGCAAACCAAACATGGAAGACTAGAGTGTCAATCCCAAGTCACAGATGATGTCTAATTTGGCTTTAAATCGGTTTAGGGTGATGATATCATTGATCCACTACAGCAACCTGCAAAACTCGACGTGTAGCACAGCAGAGAGCAGCAGAGCCAGGGGAAGGAAATGGAGGCCGACATACCTGGGACAGGTGTGCATGAAAGACCACGGCACTCCTTAATTGCAGTGAAAAAAATGTTTTTGATCAGTCAGCATGGCATGTTCAAGAATACCACATTTTACAATATGGCCAACATTTAGGTAAAAAAAGACACCCATTTGGAGCCCTCAGAATCTCCTCTTACATGACGGCATTGCCGGCCTGTCATGATGCAAAGGGACATTGTGCCAGGCCGGTGAATCACAGGTTAGGTAGATCCGTGGATGCCAGTAGGTAGGAGGCGGACTCATATCTCCTGTATAATGGACACAGAATAAACACCTGGCCACTGGAGCAGATCCTGCGAATCCATTTGCACCATCTCTAGCGGCTTCCTTGTAAGTGAATATCTTGAACATGAATAAGGATATTATCCAAACAGAAATCTCCCCTAAAAGAAAAAATAGGTATCAGTAGACAACGCGGTTTCAGGGCCTATCCATCTCATCAGTACAGAGAAGGGTACGGGTTTGTGACATGAAACAGCTTTTTTTTTCTTCTGGAAGGGAGACAATTTGTATAACTTTTTTTGAGAGAGCAATTTTTGTCCTTTAAGATTGCTTACACCATTTGGTGTCTCCTGAAGAAGACTCGGTACCGCTTGAGACCTACAACAGTCTTCAACATTGAATGAGTCGAAAACGCTCAACAAAGAAAAAGGCTTTTAAAGCAAAAACATTGACAAAAGCAGAATCTTTAGTTACATGATTCTCCTACGAGGTTCTCTGTGTGGATGAAGCAGATTCAGTGTCCCTCTGTCGGGCAGAATGCTTTGATATGACGTCAGTTCTTGGCTTCAAGATGAAAGGGTACTCTTGAGATAAAAGACTGAGCCTGTACCTGAAGGTCTGTAAGAACCCAGATGTGCCAGAAGCACCCTGTCCGCTTGTGCAGCACACTGTACAAACTACATCCCCGGCCAAGAAGGTAGGCATCGCATCGTGGACATTCTAGATCATAATGGACGCCCGGACTTGCATGACTCTAAATAAAGAGGTGAGACCACAGGAAGGTAAAAAAAAAAGTTGGGATTTAAGGAAATGTTTTATTGTAAAGAAGACCTCTTCTGTCAGTGAGAAGCCTCAATAACATTCTTGTTGGTGGCTTAGAGGGACATCCGAAACAGGCCTACGGGACAGCTGTGTCAGCCTTTCAAGCGCACAGTTGCTCTCGGAAGCCATGAGCATTGCGGGTTTAACTCATCAACTGCCTACGGGGCCTAGATTTTTTTGTGTCTTTTCAGTCTATAGTATGGCGGACAAAAAATCCAAAGACTATTAACATAACCTAAG
>VIAB01000149.1:313036-323461 GCA_009801035.1 Oophaga pumilio
GGGGGCCTGGACCAGAAAGGAGGGGGGCCAAGACTGGGCCCCCCTCCTCACCAGACTCCATACGCCAGTAATGGCAGTAATGCCCCGATGATGGCCCTGGTCATACTAATTGGGATTCCTTCATACATTCAGTTTTTCAGAGCATTTTCAAAGCGTTTTTGTGTTCTTACAATTTTTATGTTACTTTGAAGTCTATAGTACATAATTACACGCACTACACACAAGGGAACCCATTCATTAATATTAGCGGAGCGCATGCCAGTCTGAATAAAGGGTTTGCTGGAGTAAAATGCACCAAATTTATTAAGAGGTGCACGCCACTTAATGAATTTGCCGCTTTTTTTGATTGGTGTGCACCTCCGTGGGTTGTGCCAGAAATGCTACTCCTGCCAGTGACTAGAGTAGTATTTCTGGAGTATAAAAGGCTGGCATTTGAATGAATTAGATTGACAGGCATGGCCATGCGGTGTCCCATCCTGCTCCTCCCTGGATACACGTATTTTGGAAAAGCTGCTTCAAGCGCGACTGAAAACGACAAAAGTCACAAACTTTTGGTGCGGCAAAATCTTGTGTCTTTTGATGATTTGGCACCATAGTGTTTTCTATTCTGTGTTTGGGTGTTTTCTTAACATTTTTTACTTGTGTTGGAAGTATGTAAAAAAGCGCCATTAAGATGAATAACGCATATATGTAAATATCATTTTTTAGAACCCTGAAAATGTTGAATCTGGGACATTAGTGCATGATGTAGGGGAATTGAACTATTAGCAATTCTCCAACATTATAATAACAAAAGAAACTCCAAATAGTACCGGTACATTAACAAAAACTTCTTGTATGTAAAATAGTTTTCATCGGGTTGTCCAGACTTGCAGTTCTTGTCTGCAGTCACCCTGTGTGACTACAGACATGTGAATCCTTACAGTGAGCAGTGTGCACACTGGCAGGATTCTCTGATGTACCGCAAAGTCATGTGCCGACTAGACGTGTGTGGCCTCGCTCCATACATGTGAATTGAGCAAGGCCTGACACGTCTACTGTAGTTGGAATGTGTCCGGATATATGCAAATCACAAATCAAATCACCACCTGCTCCCGACATCGGCACCAGAGAATCCTAACAGCGTGCACTGTGCACAAGGCACGTAGAGCGACTGCAAACTTGAGCTACAAGCCTGGACAGCCCCTTTAAGGTTGATGAAGATAATACAATGCACTGAGATCTCAATGGAAAAAAAGTCTGAAAAGTTTGTTTCAGTAGATGAGCGTTTCACAGAATACATGGTGATTTCCCAGGTACTGTCAGACGCTGGTGCACAGCCCACACTCCCGCTCAGCACACAGTGACATTGGAAGAGCTGGCTCTGGCCCTGGCGTCTGACATATAACACGGGTATCTGATTTCTTGCTGTGTTTTGAAGTGCGCTGCCTGTTGGTGGTTAGCCACAAGACATATACTCTCAGAGAAGAGCAGCTTGGCATGCCATCAATCGAATGGGGCAGAGGCAGACAGCCCTTCGCTACATGCCTTACTTTGAGCTGGTAATCCCATTCCAAAAAACAGGTGCAAATGCTGATCCCGCTCCAGACTAGCTTCAGCCAAAGGAAAACAAACAAGGCACAGCAATACATGACAGCTGTCTCTCTATCCTTTCCAACTAGAGGACACTAGATTAACGGCAAGGTGGCAAAAAAGCCAGCGGCCTCTGCCATCATTCCTTCTTAGGGTCTTCATCGCTTCCAAAATATTTTTAATGTGATAATACTAACAGTCAGAAAAAATATTGTTGACCATTGAGAGCTCTGTTGAGTTTCACAGAATTTTTAGGAAGGTCATTAAAGGGAACCTCCACCATCTAAAACCTCCACCATGGCATAATAGAACAATCTTTTGAAAAATGCCCCCATCTGGTTTCTCAAACCAATAGTCAATCTGAAGGCTAATGGCCCTCGAAAAGTCAAGTGGGCATTTACTTGGTGCATAGCCGTGTCTGGCATCGCCCCCATAGTCATGATTGACTTTCCTTCCTCCACTTCTGTAGTCGCCATCAAGCTCCTCTAAATTTCCAGGTGGACCTGAGAACAAGATGAGACCGAACCAAAACGCGTTGTCCCTATTCATAACAAAAGATCTTGAACTTCTTGTCCAGCACTGGAGGCAGTCCTGTTGACTGTGATTCCCCGTCCTTCAGCAGAATGTTCTGGTGATTAGTGGTGATCTTAGAAATCAAATAACCACCAATGAAATATTGAAGATTCTGAATGTAAGAGCCGACCGAGCGGGTGAGACCGGGGGTAAGTGTAAGACTGAGCGTGTGATGAGGGGGTCTTGAAGAAAGGGGTTATTTGATAATGGGGAATTAGACTAAGGGTACATTCACACATTACTGTTATAACTTTATCCCATGTGGCATCGGTTTTGCTTCCATTTAGCACCTATTTTTTCTTATTTGTTTTTAAAGAAGTACTGTACCTATCACCTCGTTATTGCACGCCATCCAGATGCTGGGACCACCACCGGTCTAGAGAGTGAAGGAGCCCAACGTTCCCTCTTTGAGTGCTAGTGAGCATGTCTGACCATTAGTCCTATAAACTGTTGATGGAACCATGGCTGCACGTGTGTACAACCACTACATTCACACAAGAGACTTTGAGACCCTCATTGTTGTAATAGGTGGGAGTCCCAGTCAAAAGAGTGCGATCTTTCAATAACATGTGACACTGAAGGGGCAGAGAAACCCCTTTTTCCTTTGGTGTATAAATCTGACACCAAAAAGTGGGGTCTGCACATTTTAATCTTTGCTACACGGCTCCTTTTGTTCTGTGTATTCTACCTCCTAGATGACTGCCAACTGTTATTAAAGAGGACCTGTCACCAGGTCAAAAGTGGTCAGTCTTTGTTCTTAATTTTTTCCCGCTAAGTACGGTATTCCACATTTTTTAGTAGAACGCCATACAGTTCCTGAGATATGGTCTATTTTACTTAGTGCTAATTTCTATGTTATTTACTAAGAGAAAACAAAAAACAAGAAACAAATATCCTAAAATAAAATAAAAAATATATTGCAAAAAATGCATGAAGGTAGTAATAATAATAAGGGTATTTGGTAAACATAATTTTGATTAAAAGAATGTACAAGCCATCCCGCCACGTCAAGGCAACCCTTTGTGGGACAGGTTATTTACTAAGTATGGTGTGTCTCACAGAGTAATTATGCAGAGGAGCCTAAAGACACGCCCCAGAGGATCCTATGAGCCGTATAAGTATTCCACATTTTTCAGTAAAACGCTACGCAGTTCCTGACATATGGTCCTTTTTATTTAGTGCTAATAGTTATGGCATTTACTAAGTAGGGTGTGTCTCACAGAGTAATTATGCAGAGGAGCCTAAATACACGCCCCAGAGGATCCTCTGAGTTGTATGAGTATTCCACATTTTTCAGTAAAACGCTACGCAGTTCCTGACACATGGTCCTTTTTATTTAGTGCTAATAGTTATGGCATTTACTACGTAGGGTTTGGCTCACAGAGTAATTATGCAGAGGAGCCTAAAGACACGCCCCAGAGGATCCTCTGAGCCATATGAGTATTCTACATTTTTCAGTAAAATGCTACGCAGTTCTTGACATATGGTCCTTTTTATTTAGTGCTAATAGTTATGGCATTTACTAAGTAGGGTGTGGATCACAGAGTAATTATGCAGAGGAGCCTAAAGACACGCCCCAGAGGATCCTATGAGTATTCCACATTATTGTTTTCTAAAACGCCATACAGTTCCTGAAATAGGGTACTTTTTATTTAGTGCTAAAAGTTTTGGTACTTACTAAATAGAGTGTGGCTCACATGGGAAGAATACTGTAAAAATTAGCACTAAATAAAACAGCCCATATGTCTGGAACCGTATGGCAAATTTAAAAAAATACTGAATACTCAAGGGGATCAGCAGGAATAAAATTGCAGCAAAGCTGAGCACTTTCATCTGGTGATAGGTCCTCTTTAAATGATAATTAGCCCACCTCCCCATAGTGTTATCATAAGTGTATATAACCCTGGTTAAAGTGTGTAATAACCCATGGTTGTCAGGACATATCTGATGTCATGATTCCGAGATTTTGGAGCCCTGATGTCCCCCTTCCTGCACTCACACACTGGATGCCTCACTTACAAACACACTCACACTTGTGTTATAGAAGAGCGAGGGAGTTCACAGCCAAGTCCTAAGTGCCTGGAAAGAAGAAGAACGCAGCTCTCGGGGTCCTCAGAGTTAATTACCATTCCCTGTGTCTTTGTTTCCTTTTGTACATATTTTCCATCTGCTTTGGAGCCTATAAATACTCAGTGCTTCACATTTCTCTGGCACGTTGCAGGCGGCTTGTTATAATACACATTGTTTATCCAGCAAACATTGTGCAACCCCTCGGTCGAGATTAAATAACTGCGAAAGGAAGGGAGAATTATGCAAAAATGTTATTTTTAGCAGATTGGAAGACGCTGCATAACGAGGATGAACCCAATCCAAAAATGAATTATTGTCTGCAAGCTCAGGAGTAAAACGAGGGTCAGGAAAATGAATGCGAAACGCAACGGCTGATGGCGACATTCGTATTGTTAGATGATCGTGATTTATGTTGTTTTTATGCCTTCGTATCTTTTCTCAGCAAAGTTTGAAATGTAGATTTCGTCTATATGGGCATTTGGTCATAGGAAGCTGAATAAAATGATACCTTGGTATCTGCAATCTGATATTTTGTTCTAAAACAATCCACGTTTCTTAATATGTAAATGAGCTGTTAAGATCTATGTCCGGCCCATAGATCTTAACAGCTCATTTACATATTAAGAAAAACATCGATTTCTTGGGAGTTATCCATTAGATCGCAGATATCAAAGTATCGTTTTATTTAACTTCCTATGACCTACATGCTCATGTACAGCGTCGGACTGGAGTAGTTTGGGCCCACCAGAAAAAATCATTCTTAGGGCCTACCATGCATAAGTGGTACTAACATCATAGTATACCCTTATCTTTATCTCCTATCTTGTCAAGCCGATAATCGGGGAATGAGCATTCATAGGAACGACTGTTTCCAACTATTGACCCTTCTAAAAACTCTAGTAATCACCTGACAAATCAGCAAAACGCTCATTTGTTGGGTGCAATGATTTTTAAGTGAACTGCTGCAGGGCCCACCAGAGGATCCCCCGGTATTCAGGTGGACCAGTCCAATTCTGTTCATGTATATGGCTCAGGATGGTTGATCCTACTGACAGATTCCCTTTAAATAGAAACTACTACCTATCCTTTTGCAGTAGGTGGTGGCAGGAGTGCAATATCACATATCAGGCCGGTGTCACACTTGCGAGTGCGATGCGAGAAACTCGCACGAGTTTCTCGCATCAACACCCAGCACTTGTGTGAGTTTCTCGCATCACACTCGCAAGTGTGACCCTGGCCTCACTCATATATCACAATATCACCAGCTGTATGTTTGTCATTGGAGGTTTTTCAGAATAGAGTTGGTGGAGGTGGCCCATTTAGGACCCCAATGGTTAGCTGAATAAATAGGGTTCAAAATTCTGCAGAGCACTGCAGTACCTTCCCTTAAAGGTACATAATATTGATTTGTAAAGTCGCACACCTGTTTATATAAGACCTCACAGCTCACAGTGCATGTCAGACCAAATGAGAATCATGAGGTCAAAAGGAACTGGCCAAGGAGCTCAGAGACAGAATTGTGGCAAGGCACACATCTGGCCAAGGTTACAAAAGAATTTCTGCAGTACTCAAGGTTCCTAAGAGCACAATGGCCTCCATAATCCTTAAATGGAAGAGGTTTGGGACCACCAGAAGTCTTCCTAGACTTGGCCGTTCAGCCAAACTGAGCAATCGTGGTGAGAGAGGTAAAGAAGAACCCCAAGATCAATGTGGCTGAGCTCCACAGAAAGTTCCACAAGGTCAACTATCACTGGAGCCCTCCACCAGTCGGGCCTTTATGGCAGAGCGGCCCGACGGAAGCCTCTCCTCAGTGAAAGACATATGAAAGCCCGCATAGAGTTTGCTAAAAACACATGAAGGACTCCCAGACTATGAGAAATAAGATTCTCTGGTCTGATGAGATGAAGATAGAACTTTTTAGTGTTAATTCTAAGCGGTATGTGTGGAGAAAACCAGGCACTGCTCATCACCTGCCCAATACAATCCCAACAGTGAAACATGGTGGTGGCAGCATCATGCTATGGGGGTGTTTTTCAGCTGCAGGGACAGGACGACTGGTTGCAATTGAAGGAAACATGAGTGCGGCCAAGTAAAGAGATATCCTGGATGAAAACCTCTTCCAGAGTGCTCTGAACCTCAGAACTACACATCCCAGAATGGAGAGAATGCAAAGAATGCCGGTAGATTTCAGCTCTGAAGCCAGCAGAATTGTGAATGCCGCTCTGAACAGGGTGTAACTTAGGATCAGTACAAGATAAATATTGCATTTAAAAAAAGTAACTCAAATCTTTTCATGCAGATGACTTCTACACAAATAGTGGAATTGGAGTTTAGGGGTCGACATAGCTGGCAAAGTTTCCAAAGTCCTAATCCTATGTCACATCCTGGGTTCAGTGTCGCACTATGAATCCTGCTCTTCCCTTTCTTTTTGCATGTCTCCAGAAAATGTAGTCTGATTTTCTGAGGGAGTCGTCCATTATTATAATATCTGATCCACAGCTGCCACCTAGTGTCTCCATTACAGATACTCCCGGTCACCTTGTCTTGTATGGCGTATTCTCATGGCTGACAATCTAGTCTCTGCATATTAGGGGAGCACATTATAAGGATAATAAATAAGGATAGAAAGACAATTTTTTTTTATGTCCATGTATTTATGGTAAGAACATACAAATCCTATGTACACTGCTTTGGTTGTATTTCCAGCATTGCATGTTGAGTTGCTGTACAGAACCCCATACAGCCACCACTAATAGAAAAAAATCAAAATCAGGCATTGTACAAATAAACAGACGGATCCATGGAATAACATGGTCATACGTCACCCACTGGCCACAATGTTACATAACAGTATACCACGTGGTGACCAACTGCAGAGCTAAGCAAAGTCCTGGTGCACACACCGATCATGTTGACATAAAAGTGACGTGAACACAGCCTAAAATGTATGCAAGTTATGGCTTTTGTTTTAGCCATTTTTTTAACTTTGTTTTTTTTCTGACTTCCGTCTCTCATCACTAAAAAGATGGTAGTTAAAAAAAAGCATAGTCCAGCATTGGAGACGGGTGACTACCTTCTTTTTGCCAAACTCGGAGTTAGTGCTACCTGTGACCTGGTCATTCTTCAGCATAGCTAGTGACACCCACCAAGTCAAGCTCTCCATCCTGGATCTCCAGCAAAGCCCAAACTTATTGGAGCAATGTTTGTCAAAATGAATTGAGACATTTTTTTTCTTAAAGGGTTTGTGCACTTTTGGTAATCTATTTTGCTAGTAATGTCCCTTTAAAATAAGATGATGTTATTGTGTTCAGCTGCCAAGAATCACAACAAAAATATGTAATTTATCAGAAAGTGTTACATTGCTGCACTTTGTAGTCATTCTCCTGATTTTTTTGGGAAATCATGTTGGAAAAAGAAGTAAAGAATCTATATCCAGGAGCTGACTCTGCAGTCAGTGGCCGCAGTCAAGTGATTGGTGGTCATGACATCACACTTGTGATCCAACAGAGTCCTTTAGCGTGGTAGCACTGGATCAGGGAGGTGGTAGCACTGGATCAGGGAGGTGGTAGCACTGGATCAGGGAGGTGGTAGTGTGGCGCCCCTGAGAATCCAGTCGCCACAGAGGTACTGCACCTCAACCAGAGGTTTGGTATCTCAACTTTCAGGTAAGATGGAGACACTTAACCTGGCTCTGACACAACATTGCATCCATCACACACTATAGCAGCAGTTCCTCTATTATGCCTGCTGGCTAGGAAAGAGTGTGAGAAGGTGGGGTCAGAGCAGGAGAATTGAGGGAAGTGAGAGTGAGCCTTCCTGTAGGGGAAGAAGAGGAAAGAGGTGCATAGGCAACCTTCCCGTAGGGGAAGAGATAGAATCGTAAAGCAGTCTCCTGGTCTGGAGGAGCTGCTAGACAGACAGAAAGACTGAAGGAAGCTCCCCAATGTGAAAAGGGATTTCCCAGAGGCACGGACAGGACAGGTGTTACCCGTGGAACTCGTTCCAGGCTGACAGAGGTCAGCCTGGGGAAAATCCAGGTCGCAGAAGGGACTCGGCCTCTAGTCTAGTGGAACGTACAACAGGACTCAGCTAGCAAGCCAACAGCTGTGGCAACTTTAGGGGTCCCAGCCAACAACCACAATTATCTTCTCCGGAAAGGTGTGTGACCCGCACCACAATTGTGGGTTACCAGGGATATGGGGTACTCGGAGCCGAGCCCATGGAAGTCTATGGGATTTGTCACTGGCAGCGGTGGCTCGGTCCGTGTCCCTGGCGGTCAGGCGTATGATGGGGGTTATTTACAGGGGATTTAGAATAAGTATCAGTTCGTGACGCCACCTGTAGTTTCTGGTCACTGTAGACCAGCGCTGCGGGAAAGTACTCTGAGGGGATGGTATTGCAGCGGGGTGTTAGGTCCTCTACAGGTAGGACTGGTCCCTCTGAGTCTATGGTGTGATGGTAGTATAATGATGTGCAGACGGAATAACACAGTCACAGTCAGTATAGCTTCTTTTCCATACCTTTACTTCAGGTTGTTCAGGCAGGTCCCGGGAGCCAGACGGGGTAGATGGAGGATGTGCTTCGAGGTAACGGCCGAGCAGATTAGAGGCCTCCTTAATTTCCAATATGATGAGTCTAACTGGCATGAAACTCAGCTAACTCTAATACTTCAGCTATATCTATAGCTATATGGCCCGGTCGGTTTAGTGATGGAATCTTTCAGTGGTAGAACTAAGTCCTTGCTGTTGTATTGCCAGACTCAAAGGCCTTATTCTCCTGACTCCTATTACGTACTGATGCGGAGGGCTTGTTCCTGAGACTTTAAGTCCAGCAACCTCTGGTTGTTCTATCACTACACTTGAAGCTGTAGTAACACTTCGGTCTCCAGTAACCGGCAATGAGTGAAGACAATTGCAATGTCCAAGGTACTACTGTAACTCTTCCACTGTGCCTTTCGCTCTGCTCCAGCTTTTAGTACAGCACTGACTAGGCTAGGATAACCGTCTGGATATCCGTACTAGACTCCACTAAAGCACTGTCTCTCTGACACTTGACTAGTCAGACAGACTTCCTCACTGTCTGATGACAGGAAACTGCACTGACTTGAGGTGAGAGTCACCTCCCTATCCACCCCTGATGGGTGTGTCTAGAGTGTATGAGTGATGTAAAGCTGTTAACCGTTACCTGTCCACTCATCCTCCTGGGTCATGTGTGCCTTTACAGACCAGGGCTACACAAAGGCAGCTATAAAGAATCAAGGAAAGGCTTTGGGCACGTTATCCGACAGGGTTCGTAGCTGCTAGCCTGGGACACTGATTGTGTGGTGCTGGGAAGGAAGAGGAGTAGAAATCAGCACAGAGAGACGGCCAGGAAGGCATACACTGAAAGGGAGTTCTGGAAAGGTGTTCTCCATCTGCCTGTAAGTTGGCTGGATCCCTCACCTGGAGGACGTGGCACCAAGCGGGCATCTGTGTGCACCAGAAAAATGAGTAAAGCACTGGAAACTGCATCTGACTGTGTCCTCTCCAGTTCTTCCTGCGGCACTCACTCGACACTGCTACATCCCTTGCTAAATACTACATCTTTACCATCTACCTTCATTACATCTGCCCTGGGACTTAGTTCCACCTGCGGGGAACTTTACTAACTCTGCTGCACCACCACCAGTCCCAGAGGATCTGCACTGCAGTGCTGGTCACCTCTGACCGGACACCACAGGTGGCGTCACAAACATTTTATTACAAACTCTATTCTCCCCTGTAAATATTCCCCTTTTATTGGACGCCCAGGGCCACGGACTGGGTCACTGCCGCTGTGACACTTCCCCTTTAAGAAGGGGCCAGGTACCGAGTATCCCCACTGCCCTGGCGGGCGATCCAGTAGCACTGAATCAGGGAGGTAGTAGCACTGGATCAGGGAGGCGGTAGCACTGGATCAGGCAGGTAGTAGCACTGGATCATGGAGATGGTAGCACTGGATCAGGGAAGTGTTAGCACTGGATCAGGGAAGTTGTAGTACTGGATCATGGAGGTGGTAGCACTGGATCAGGCAGGTAGTAGCACTGGATCAGGGAGATGGTAGCACTGGATCAGGGAAGTGGTAGCACTGGATCAGGGAAGTTGTAGCACCGGATCAGGGAGGTGGTAGCACTGGATCAGGAAGGTGGTAGCACTGGATCAGGGAGGTGGTAGCACTGGGTCAGGGAAGTGC
>VIAB01000149.1:323916-334916 GCA_009801035.1 Oophaga pumilio
ATTATATTTTATTAAATGCATGTATTTGAGGCTACAAATCATTCATTTTGCAAATCAGTTTAATTAAAAATTTTGAACCATTTGGCTTTTACAGGCTCTTTATTTCCTGCACATTCAACTTTCTCAGTTTACTCATTCCGCATCCAGCAATACTGTAGACACTGCAACACAGAGGCAATAGGAAGCAAATGGTGCCGAATTTTTAATGGAACTCAATTGCAAAAAATATTTTTAGGTGCAAGTACATGCATTTAAGTAAAAAAAAATTGCCCCCTTTTTTTTTATTCTGCAGCTATATGTTGGCTTTAAAATTATAGGAAAATGTAAAAAAACTAAAAAATTTTGGCAGAATTTTTGCTCAGTTTTGGTGTAGTATTCCAGCTAGTAAAGTTTAAATAAAAAGCTGCACCAAAAAAGGTTTGTAAAAAAAAATCATTAAAATCATGGTATTTTTACAAATGCCACAAGAACAGTATGGTCATATAGTAATCAGTTCGGAGAAAGTTTTGAGCCCCCAAAAATCTGCATCTTGTTAAAAAAATAAGTTGAAAATTCTGCAAAATTGTTGCTTTTTGCATCGGATTTTCCAAAAGTTTGAATAGTGGGCTTAGTTAAAAACTTTTACAAAAATCAACTAAGCCTAAAACCAGAAAAACTGCACTTGCTCATAGAAGACATAGATTTCATTTTCTGACAACAGGACAGCGTGAAATGTGCCTTTCTCTTTTTTCTGAGAAGCATACTCTGTTTTATAAATTTGGCAATATGTAGTCAAATATTTATTTATTTATTTTAAACTAAAATCTTAATATATTTTCCCCGTTGTGTAAATTAGACCCACACAAATAATTACCGGGATAAAGAATTCTCTTAAAATTCATATTTCTATAATTTCATCTATATAAAAAAAAAATTACAAAGTACATTATTTTTTACGTTTTCCTTCTTGAAAAATTTGCAAAAAGATGTAGAAAATTAGAATTTTTCTCTGTCTCTCATTCATAAAGTGTCACAGGAAGGGAAGCAATAGATACAGACACATCCCACGGTGGCTTCATTTCCTGTAAAGACAGAGCTCAGACAAGAGAAACCAATGACGGCGTTTATCAAAAAGGTACTTAAAAAACAGGAGTACCAGTCGTAATGGAAAACCGGTCTTTGGAGGGGGAGGGGAGTTTCCATTGAAAGTCACATTTTCTAGATCTCTTCGTAGTAGTAGGTTGTCTGGGGACAGATGGCAATATCCACAGTGGATGGGTAAGTTTTTCATGCCATACCGTAATTAAAATAGAGATGTACTAACTGGTTCGAGGGACGATTGATTGAAATAAAGTCTTGCCGATAGTAGGATCAGTGCAATAAAAAGTGCATAAACGGAGCATATAGCCCCCTATGTTCCGTGGGATATTGCTGCATCTGACATTATATCTCAGCCCTATTTACTTTTTGATGAGCTGCAATACCAGAAACAGCCCCAAAGTCAAAAGTGGCGCTGTTTCTAGGAAAAAGAACGATTAGTCCAGCAGACGAATCAGAGGCCACTCCTGTTACTTATCACTTTTTTTCGCTGTGCGGGTACGGTTGTAGAATTGGCGTTGGTGTACTGCCCCCAGCGTAGTTTATTATGCCATCTGAGTATTAATGTAATAACAGTTGCATTATCCCTTCATTAGCAGTTGATTCAGGACCCCGATGCCTAGCTCCCAAGACAAGACCGTGCAGAGCTCAAGTCCAGAGACCGATGGGACTGAAAAAGAACAGAACGGTCAATGGAGTCGCAGGAGTGCTGCGACCGGCTCCCAGCTACATCAAGTAATGGTCTGTTAGTAATAAAAGTGTGGTTAATGCAATAATTTTCAGTCCTAATATACATGTGTTATATTAACAGCACCATCAGAGTCCTTATATCATGGTGAGCCCTCCAGCTTCTTCCTACCTGCGAGCTCTGCTTCATGAAAATAAGCAAGCAGTGGTGATCCATCCGGTAAGTGGCACTTCATGATCCAAAAAAGTAATTAATGAAGCAAGAAACAAATTAGCATTCAGTGTAAGGCTTGTAAACTTCTGTACCCCTGATGGAGCCTGATAAGCAGCGAAACATGCTTAATAGTTTTTCTGTTTCAAGGCACTTTAAAAACATGGTTTAACTTCAGGAATGGGTATAAAATAATAAAACAACCCTTACTTACCAGTTCAATCCCCCTTCGCTCTTGCACAGTCACTCTGGTGATCCTCCATGGTCCAGCATAAATGATGTCACATCCATGTATCAGTGAAATCAGCTGTGACGCATGTACGGGATGTGATTGTTGAGGTATTGCTAAAGGGGACTGGCAAATCTTAGGTTAATTCCACAAGAAATACATTGACACTCCCCCAATGCACTTTCAGACTACTTTGCATATGGCCTAAAAGTTTAATTTCTCAGCACTGGCACATGGGATCATCAGATTACTACAAAACTGGTATCACTTTTATTGTTGTACTAGGACCAATACACCGTACCACTAGTTTCATTAGTAAAATCGTCCTGGAAGGTTCTCTTTATGGTAGGTGGGTCAGACGAAACATGTTAGTGCAGTTGAAATAGAGGTGGTTTCTGCATAATTTCTGCATTACACCATATGGATATGTTTAGATTAATTAGCAGTACTGTACTTTATAGCTAAAAAAAAGGGAAAGTTCCTATAGGATAATCCGGTATGATGGGCGTAGTGCACCTTTAAAGAACAACAGCAATTAAAACATCAAATAAACATAAAAGAACTTAAAAGAAAATGATCAAGACAAAAAAAAAAAAGAGAAGTGTGTGGTACGCTCCTCTGATCGTTACTAGAATAATTATAGGATTGTGTCACTATTTACTTGTCTTCATTCCTGGAAGGAGATGATTATGGAGTCTATTACTTCAAAGTCTTAGCTCTTTGGCTAAATGTGATATGAATCATGAACCAGTGAGACCAGAAAACACTGGAAGGCTCCTGATATCGGACGTCCGGCGACGGCAAACAGAACTTTTATAAGCCCATAAACATCTGAAGTGTTTATACAAATGGAATAATGAAATTCTAAGACTGCAATATGGCAGATGGGACCGGACTGTTGGGCGCTGTGCACATTTACGCAACATTTTATATTCTAAGGGTATGGTAGCGGTGTACTCCTTCACCATATTTTCTCATAAGGTCTCTGTATTAACTATTCTCGTATAATTGTGCTGTATGATAATTACCCCTGAAGAGTCATCTGGGCGGTGAAGTTCACGGGACGAGTCGTGAAAGTCAATGCCTCCACCAGCTTGATTGGTATCGCACAGGCCGCCATACATCATTGCACACTGTCTCCGGCGCACGCGCAATGTGCACTGCACCCTGAATGCCTCCATAGATGACTTAGAATGACGTATTCCAGCCTACGGTCAATAAATGAAGGAAGGCAGGGGGTCTACATGACTCTTCCACTGAACTGTAATTCATATAATGCCATTGTTTGCTGAATGTTAGCATGCACAGGTTATATTTGGAGATTGAATATATATCTATAGTAGGGATCCCAAAAATGAGACTCTGGATCCAGGGAATGGAGCTCTGTACAGTCATCGTGAATGGAGCACCGTTGCACACGCTCCATGACCATTGATTATAGAGCTGACAATCAAAAACCGAACAAAGCACTTGACTTTTTTCGTCAGTCCCATAGACAATGAGCAGACCATAGAACTTCTCCATCCAAAACAAGCGTCTGCAGTCCCGTTCTTGGGTTTCAAGAGCCCTTTTCTCAGGATCGATTTTTTTACCCCAGAGGTTGAACCCCCCCCCCCCCCCAGTGACCATCAAGGGGTATATAGAATAGTGGATAACGTATTTTGGGAATATCTCAAAATACATTCTTGGTGACTGTCAGGACTGACAGTAACTCTGGAGGAACCAACATGTCTGTATATTACAAGAACAATCCATTGATTTCAATATAAACTGTGTAATGCTTTTCTCATCCTGTGGAGGCGCTGCAGGGTATTTGCATCATGAGACCTTTTTAACAGAAAATGAATGTACGAAGCAGCCAAATCCTTCTTTTTTTAGGAAGGGGGGGATAGTACTGCAGATTTATTCTAATTTTTTCTCTCAGATCACTAGAAACTCTGCTTCTCAGTCTCCTATACTACATTTGGCATCTTCCATTACACCATCATTGCCTTCATCTTCATCATCATCATCATCATCATCATCATCCTCCTCATCATCCTCATCATCGGTCCCAAACATGCAGCCTTCAAGATATTTTCAAGTAATAAACAAACCCAAACAAGTGCACCCTGTGCCTCCAGGTGAGTGCAGCTGAGCTATGGCCACGTAAGAGGGTGTACAACCTGTGTCAAATCTGACATAAGAAAAGTCAAATATCAGTCGTCACTAGGGTATAGATCCTGGAGAGATTAAGGTGGTACCAGCTGACTCCTATGCACCTATTTTTCCATTTACATAGACTTCAGTGGTATCTTTGCACATATGATTATTAATGAATGCTAGGAGATGTCGTTTTTTCCTTAGCTACTTATTTGCTTCACTTTCGTAGAGCTGAGATACAGTTGTGCTCAAAAGTTTACATACCCCAGCAGAATTTTTGCTTTCTTGGCCTTTTTTTCAGAGAATATGAATGGTAACACCAAAACTTTTTCTCCACTCATGGTTAGTGGTTGGGTGAAGCCATTTATTGCCAAACTACTGTGTTTTCTCTTTTTAAATCATAATGACAACCCAAAACATCCAAATGACCCTGATCAAAAGTTCACATACCCTGGTGATTTTGGCCTGATAACATGTACAGAAGTTGACACAAATGGGTTTGAATGGCTAGTAAAGGTAATATCCTCACCTGTGACCTGTTTGCTTGTAATCGGTGTGTGTGCATAAAAGCTGAGTGAGTGTCTGAAATCCAGACAAACTCTTGCATCCACTGACATTTCTGGATTTTGAGTCATGGGGCAAGCAAAAGAATTGTCAGCGGATCTACGGGAAAAGGTAGTTGAACTGTATAAAACAGGTAAGGGATACAAAAAGATATCCAAGGAATTGATAATGCCAGTCAGCAGCGTTCAAACTGTGATTAATAAATGGAAAATCAGCGACTCTGTAAAAACAAAACCATGGTCAGGTAGACCAACAAAAATTTCATCCACAACTGCCAGGAAAATTGTTCGGGATGCAAAGCAAAACCTACAAATAACATCAGCTGAAATACTGGACTCTCTGAAAACTAGCGGTGTGGCTGTTTCAAGATGCACAATAAGGAGGCACTTGAAGAAAAATAGGCTGCATGGTCGAGTCGCCAGAAGAAAGCCATTACTGCGCAAATGCCACAAAGTATCTCGCCTACAATACACAAAACAGCACAGAGACAAGCCTCAAAACTTCTGGAACAAGGTCATTTGGAGTGATGAGACCAAAATTTAACTTTTTGCCCACAACCATAAACGTTGCATTTGTAGAGAGCTCAACAAGGCCTATGATGAAAGGAACACCATTCCCACTATAAAGCACGGAGGTGGATTGCAGATGTTTTGGGGATGTGTGAGCTATAAGGGCACAGGAAACTTGGTCAAAGTTGAAGGAAAGATGAATGCAGCACATTATCAGCAAATACTGGAGGCAAATTTGCAATCATCAACCCGGAAGCTGCACATGGGACATACTTGGACGTTCCAACATGACAACGATCCAAAACACAAAGCCAAGTCGACCTGTTATTGGCTGCAGCAGAACAAAGTGAAGGTTCTGGAGTGGCCATCTCAGTCTCCTGACCTCAATATCATTGAGCCACACTGGGGAGATCTCAAGCGCGCAGTTCATGATAGACAGCCCAGGAATTTACAGGAACTGGGGGCTTTTTGCCAAGAAGAGTGGGCAGCTTTACCATCTGAGAAAATAAAGAACCTTATCTACAACTACCACAAAAGACTTCAAGCTGTCATTGATGTTAGAGGGAGCTATACACGATATTAAGAAATAGAGTATGTAAACTTTTGATCAGGGTCATTTGGATGTTTTGAGTTGTCATTATTATTTAAAAAGAGAAAGCATAGTAGTTTGACAATAAATGGCTTCACCCAACCACTAACCATGAGTGGAGAAAAAGTTTTGGTGTTATCATTCATATTCTCTGAAAAAAAAGCCAAGAAAGCAAAAATTCTGAAGGGGTATGTAAACTTTTGAGCACAACTGTACATCTTCCCAAACTGTGGGTTAATAAAGAATGATCCTACTTATTGTTTCTGAGAGATGTACAGATTCTTCACCTCAACATTTTTCAGGTAATCTGGAATCTGTCCACATACGTATGGGACTGTGTTGTGATACGCCATCCATTTTTAGTCCCCTAATTTGTGTCCTGCGAATTCACCTCCATTGTCACTTCACAGTAACATTGTCAATCATATGATTGCCACTGTAGATATTGTGACATTTTTCTCTCTAGAAGTCTATGGAGACTGAAAAATTACATCCATTTTTGTAGATAGATGTAAATCATACCGATATCCTCGACTAAACTGATGGCAAGGACTTCCTTTCAGGCAGGAAATTATTTAGGACTCAAGGACCTCACCTGGTACCAAACAGAACACCATAAGGAGGTCGTCGATCAAAATTATGGTACCATTTGGAAATTTATATGCGTTCCTTGGCCATTTGTGTGAATAGGTACCTCTTTTTTTAAATTGTCCCACCACTACCTTTATAATCAAAGAGCTATCACCTCCATGAACATAAAATATTAAATTTAACAATGTCCTGTAGAGAAAGATAGGCATCTGTCACTCGGCTGCCACATATAGGTCTACGAACACCCCCTGGCAAAGGGTAAGAGACATACAAGAATGCTCAAATGTTTATGAATGGGAGAACTGAGTTCCTGGTCAAGATCGAAGAGGCCAGACATGGGTAATCCAACCAAGTTGGCCATACTCAAACTTCTTTCCAGAATTTCTCTTCAGAAAACTTATTTTTTTCAAATTTTATCTATAAATTACCTGTAGGATGACCAGCCATATTTGATCTCTGAACTTTCTAGCCATATACCATGACTTGGCCCTAGCCAGTTTTATCCGATCAGCAGATCCTCCATTTAGGATGTCCTTGCAGCCATGCTTGAGCTCTGAACTTTCTAGCAATATACCATGTCTTGGCCCTAGCCAGTTTTATCGGATCAGTAGTTCCTCCACGTATCCTAGTATACATACGTATGGAGTAGGTATAATGAATAAGTTATACACCCGGCTCACCAAATTCACCACCTTTGTCTAAAAACGCATCAAGTCTCAAATATCCCCACAACATGTGCATTAAGTTGGCAGCCTGTGTTTTGTAGCTATTACGTAGGGTGGAATCACATAACCCAATCTTGAACAGTGGATTTATATAATCTGTGTGTTATATACAAGTGAGATCATCTATGAGCTTCCCCCAGCGCTAGCTGAAGGGTCCTACCCAAGATTTCGCGCCACTGGTCGTCCTCATTTGGGCCCAGGTCAGGGTCGCGTTTTTGCTTGGTAGAGAGTATTGTCTCTCCATGTATTCTTATAAACATCTGCAAGTATATCCTAGAGATAAACCCTGCTGACCTCGCAGCCTACCGTACCAAAATGAGGAAAGGATGCACAGCCATCGGTCAACTGGTACTTCTTTAATCTCACCCATCTATATAGCCGTGGTTTTTGAAGATGTCTGGATAATAATTTTACTTTTGAGAACTGTGTTGGTTTCCCTTTAATGAATCTATGCTGGAAGAACGTTTTATTTGTAAAGCGGATTATATCCATATGGTGGGTGTTTAATAGAGATTAGACATGATAAGCCCTTAGGTAAGTACAAACTGAATGGCAGGTGAACTAAAATATGAAGCACACACCTTAAATCTGTGAAATCTTTGATCCTCCCTTCACTTTCACCAAGTCTTACCCTGACAACATGTACTCAATGTGATTATGTTGTCACAGGATTCAATCTTGCCGGTCTGGGCTGGACCCAACATGAATCAGGCTTAGGAAAAGGTGAAGAAGATTCTGTCAGTAAGAAAAGTACAGTGTCTGCCTACGCACAGGAACTGTCCTCAAATACAGAGAGATGCCAAAAGAAATCCTTCAATGAGGGTCCGAATAAGGACAGGTCAGTGGCTGTATAAAGAATTATCTTGAAGGGGTTGTCCCACAAATGAGGCTGCTGAGACCCCAATAATCCTGACAAAGTCCTCTGTATAAATAAAACATTTCTGAGCATTTGCGACAACCACTTCAATAGTCAAATATTTGCCGTTAATACATTCATCATATAGTCATCAAAATCCACCGCTGGCGGCTTCTTTTGCAATTGCCAAACAGTGATGGCCCAGTTGTGGTCGATGGCAGATAAATCCAAGTTAAAAAATGAACCCATCGCTGGTCAGGATAGATCGCCATTCCAGCCTCCATTATTGTCTTGTTCTGCACGATAGCCTTTGAGAGCAGTGGTGTGAGGTCAGTGGGACACTTTCTGATGGTTTCTGTAGACACTGATTGACATCTTAGGCTTGGCATGTGATATTCAATTTCATTTGCAAAACAGAATGGATCAATTGTCGAACCAGTGGTGCGACCATTTCTCCAAATGCCCCTGGAGACATTTTTCAACACGCCAATACCAAGTTACCTGTTGCTCATCCTGTGTGCCTGCAGCATCCCCAGACTTGTCTCCCATTCATCACATCCGGGACATCAATTGTCGGCAATTGCACAGGGATCTTAATGATTTTCATGCCCGAGGGCATTCAGCGGCAGAAACACCCCCAGACGACCATTAATAACCTCAGTGATACCTGCCGAGGCTGGAAGCGCCAGGATTTCTGCACATAGCGCTCATACTCCATACTGAATAGAGATGTTTAGAAAATGTTGCTTCCATTTTTCATCCTTTGCATTGTATTAACCTGTCTATCCTTCCTGTGATTTCCATACATTCATGACTTTTCCTCCTTGGTGTTGCAGCTTCAATGTTGAGGAGTGTATTATCCATCCTGTGGAGAGGTAATAAATCTTATATTGGATACTTCATTTACTATTTAGGAGTTACAATGGCTGTAAAAAAAAAAAGCAACAAATTGGATACAGATCCCAAGCAAGTTCTGATGGGACCCACATTGTCATCTATGATGGTAACGTTAAGTGCAACTTGAGACCAAAAATCTAGAAGTTAAATCTATTTGGCGGCAGACTCATTATGTTACATGTCACAACGTGACCACATTGACGATCATTATATCATTAGACGCGATGGTGCAGTAGGATTTTGCGATTTTCATGTTGTACAACCAAAGCGGTGTAACCCTCGCTGTGCTAGGATGTAATGTAGACTCTCCTGTGGTACGTTAGTGAGTCACCTGTTTGTATCTCATCAATCACTTTCAGTATTGTTGTGCCCAGTGGCATACCACCAATGACGGCAAGCCAAGCCGCTGCTATGGGGCCCATGAGCCTGGGGGGGCCCATTGTCCTTGCCCCCACACTGCCTTATTACAAGCAACGATGATGGAGGAGGGAGCATCAGCAGACGCTTCCACCGCCATCATTCTGCCTCGGCGTCTGACGTGTCAGAGCAGCAGGTGCGATGACGTCATAATAGCGCGCCCACTGTTCTGACCTGTCCGGCGCTTTACACCACAAGCTCAGGACAATGGAGTATCGGGTGAAACAAGGAGGAGTGAGTTTTTTTTAAATTAGTGACTGTTGGCCATAATAGTGTATGGAGGACCATGGGGTGTGCATTATATTCTATAGAGGACCATAGGGGGTTCATTATATTGTATAGAGGACCATAGGGGGTTCATTATATTGTATGCAAGACCATAGGAGGTTCATTATATTGTATGGCGGACCATAGGGGGTTCATTATATTGTATGGCGGACCATGGGGTGTGCATTACATTGTATGGAGGACCATGGGGTGTGCATTATATTGTATAGAGGACCATAGGGGGTTCATTATATTGTATGCAAGACCATAGGGGGTTCATTATATTGTATGCAAGACCATAGGAGGTTCATTATATTGTATGGCGGACCATGGGGTGTGCATTATATTGAATGGAGAACCATGAGGGTGCATTATATTGCATACAGGACCATGGGGTGTGCATTGTGCTGTATAGAGAACCATGGGGGTGCATTATAATGTGTAGAGGACTTTGAGGGGAGTGCATTATACTGTACGGAGGACCATAGGGGGTGCATTATATTGTATAAAGAACCATCGAGGTGCATTATATTGTATGGAGTATTGAGGCGAGTGCATTATACTGTATGAAGGACCATGGCAAGTGCATTATATTATTGTATGGAGGACCATGGCGAGTGCATTATACTGTATGAAGGACCATGGCAAGTGCATTATACTGTATGGAGGACTATGGCGAGTGCATTATATTATTGTATGGAGGACCATGGCAAGTGCATTATACTGTATGGAGGACCATGTCGAGTGCATTATATTATTGTATGGAGGACCATGGCGAGAGCATTATACTGTATGAAGGACCATGGCAAGTGCATTATACTGTATGGAGGACCATGGCGAGTGCACGATACTGTATGGAGGACTATGGCGAGTGCATTATATTATTGTATGGAGGACCATGGCAAGTGCATTATACTGTATGGAGGATCAAGGCAAGTGCATTATACTGTATGGAGGATCAAGGCGAGTGCATTATACTGTATGGAGGACCATGGCAAGTGAATTATACTGTATGGAGGACCATGGCGAGTGCATTATATTATTGTATAGGAGATCATGGCAAGTGCATTATATTGCATGGAGGATCAAGGCGAGTGTATTATATTGTATGGAGGACCATGGGGAGTGCATTATATATTGTATGGAAGACCATGGTGAGTGCATTATATTGTATGGAGGACCATGGCGAGTGCATTATATGGTACTAGTGATGAACCCGTTCTACGCCCGGGTGGCAAG